>VMBQ01002137.1:24001-69399 GCA_007657795.1 Dreissena rostriformis | reverse complement strand
ACTCAATGTGAGTAAACGCATGACCTGTTGAAAAACACACAATCCGACAGGCATACTGTATGCCGACACGAGACCCTCCTCGAAGGCAACTATAAAAGCAGCCACGCCTATCAACATAGTCTGCTTCAACACCAGGCATACTGTATGCCGGCACGAGTTCCTCCTCGTAGTCAACTATAAAGGCAGCCACGCCTATCAACATAGTCTACTACATCACCAGGCATAATGTATGCCTACACGAGTCCCACCTCGTAAGCAACTATAAATTAAGGCAGCCACGTCTATCAACATAGTCTACTAAAAAAAACAGGCATTCTGTAATCCTACACGAGTCCCACCTCGTAAGCAACTTTAAAGGCAGCAACGCCTATAAACATTGTCTACAACATCACCCGACATACTGTATGCCTACACGAGTCCCACCTCGTAAGCAACTATAAAGGCAGCCACTCGTTTCGTCTCTTCCGGTGACTTTATCCCACAGTCGGATACATAATATGATACTAGTATACATGTATATATATATAATGCATTGAATGCAAACTCAATGTGAGTAAACGCATGACCTGTTGAAAAACACACAATCCGACAGGCATACTGTATGCCGACACGAGACCCTCCTCGAAGGCAACTATAAAAGCAGCCACGCCTATCAACATAGTCTGCTTCAACACCAGGCATACTGTATGCCGGCACGAGTTCCTCCTCGTAGTCAACTATAAAGGCAGCCACGCCTATCAACATAGTCTACTACATCACCAGGCATACTGTATGCCTACACGAGTCCCACCTCGTAAGCAACTATAAATTAAGGCAGCCACGTCTATCAACATAGTCTTCTAAAAAAAAAACAGGCATTCTGTAATCCTACACGAGTCCCACCTCGTAAGCAACTTTAAAGGCAGCAACGCCTATAAACATTGTCTACAACATCACCCGACATACTGTATGCCTACACGAGTCCCACCTCGTAAGCAACTATAAAGGCAGCCACTCGTTTCGTCTCTTCCGGTGACCTTATCCCACGGTCGGATACATAATATGATACTAGTTTACATGTATATATATAATGCATTGAATGCAAACTCAATGTGAGTAAACGCATGACCTGTTGAAAAACACACAATCCTAAATTCAAATATTAGATCGTACCAGGATAATAAGCATGTAGATTAAACATGAAAAAAACAACACTTGTAATGTTAATCTTACTATTATTCAAAACAAATTAAAATTAACGTGTTTATCGGTTAAGTCATTTTTTTTTGAAAATGTTAACTTCGGCGGACTTTGTCTTTACATGTTAAGAGGAAATGCTGCTGTTAGTCACCGGTTAGGGCTGAAGACTTAAAAAATAGCTGTGAAAAAGCATATTTCGGCTGTGAAAAATGACATATTTGGGACACTAGTTGATCATATAATCGGCAATCTGGACAGAAATGTTGTAGTTTCAGGTTGACCTCAAGTTCAGCCTGGGTCATTGATAAGTCCTGGTTTATATAAACGTTCGTTCACTGTTCCGTTGCCAGATTGTAGTTGAAGTTATTGGCGTCAACTATGAAATCCATGAAAATATACATGTTTCATTGCAAAACCTTTTCGGTTTCAGAAATTTGTTTACGACATTTTTTGGAGATTATCCAACGTCACTGCTATGTAGGTTTAAAACCTCTCCTGTGTATATATATATCACCTTGAGATAGTGGTGCGATTGTTTCATCCACGTCTATATTGTCTGCCTCAGTGGCTGCTTTTGCTTATTAGTCTGATATCTACTTTATATCCTGTCGCTAAACTGCATGTCCAGGTGACCCATTCGATTATTATGCCCGGATTTTTGGAAACTGAATCATTAAACGGCAGTTTAATTACACATACTAGCTTGTGAGTATATTTCTGATTGCCAACCATTAAGAGTTTATTTTTAAATTGTCCATTGATTACCTTCTTCATTTCATATGATATGAAATCCAGCGTGATTTTCACAGCCATTAATTCCACTTTATGGGTTAGGGCAAAATGTGTCACTAGCTGTTTCAAATCTGTACGGTCTTGATTTTTAAGAATGATGGAATATGCACTCGTACCACATGGTCCGTTGAATTCACTGCATATGATCCATCGACGAATGCAATCACTGTGAGCAATTGTTCTTGAAACAAAGTTTTGAATTTTCGTGTTGGCCTTTTGTACTGTGCTTAGATTAACCAAAAGAATTTCAGAATGTTGGCGTTTTTCATGTTGGTTAACAACATTCAAGAAAATAAACTTGTGCTTAGATTCATCGCACGTGTATTAATTTTAGTGAGATATTCCATGCATATGATGTGTTGATTCTTTGAATTGGTTGAGTGTTGTCTGAATTTGCCTTTGTTTTAATTATTATTTGCATTGTTAACGATGGAGATACAAGCTATTCACATCTATCTTTTCTTGCTCCGCAAAGGAATCGATTTAGACCTTTTCTTTGAATCTAATCTATATATTTTACATATTAAAAGATGCTGCGCAGTCAAATTATAGCTTCATAATGCATTTTATCACATGCTATACCTTGTTTTTAATGTAATACAGACATTACGTATTTTTTATATTACACATGTGTAATACAACATTTTTAAGCGTTTTTATTGGCTACAGAATCAATAACTAACCAATCGCATGGTTTTATTTTGGTGAAATGACGTCGTCAACATGAAATGACGTCACGATAGTAAACAACTTTTAGATCTGACAGCATTTGTTTGGTCAATTAAGATGTATTTTATTTTGTTTAAAAGCATGTATAAAAAAATCTGACACTCGTTGCCATATCATACCATATTTTATAAAACTCGTCCAGGAATTTCGTTAGTAAGCTCGCCAAAGGCTCGCTTACTAACAAAACCTGAACTCGTTTAATAAAATATGGTATGATATGACAACTCATGTCAGATCCTATATATAGTTTTGAATTAGTGTTGACGTTGTTTTCCTGATATGTATAATTAGCTATTTGCGGCATGAGATGCAGAGCTTAACATGCTTTACTTTAAAAATACTGTATGCGTTCTTCCAAATATCCATTTTCATTCAAGTTGACTATCAAATTATGGAATGTTACATTTTTTCCATGAAAATCAAAAAAAAAAATGAATGTCTATTTCTTCTGAAAATGTTAATTTGCAAATACCGTATTTTCTGTTTGTGTTGTTGTTTAACATTCAACTCCATCGGCCACTGTTCGTCCATCTACGAGTTTGTGTAAATCTTGATTTTTCCACTAATAGTCAGTGTTTTCCATACAGTACAGTACCATAATATGTACTGTTTTAGTTGCTTATCCGTCACGAACATATTGAAAAAAGTGTCGAGAGCTAGGATACTAAAGCATTTTACATGCAATAAAAATTTAGCATGATAACTGATTAGCATATTATTATAAAGTGTTTTTTTCTGAATTAAGATTTAGAAATTTTGTAGTATCAGAATAATGTAAAAGCTTCACGTTTTGTTCTATCGCAGGTTGTTTCATGCGCGGAGTTTAATACGTGGTACGAAGTACCTTTGTATAATGTGGGGTGTAGTTTTTGTACGCACTGCAAAATTACTTTGTTGGAAAACTTGCATTTGTTTACTGCTGTCAGATAAACAGTGGAATACTAAATCGATACCAAATAAATACCGTTCTGTTGTAAAAAATGGCAGCAAACTCTAACGGTTCGGTTGTTGAGTATTTTTCAGAAAATGAGCGTTACAGATGTGGCTATTGTGGACATGCAGATACCAATTATTCACACGGTAACTGTTTAGTTGTACAACTAGGTAAACTATTGCAATTTCGAAAGTAGTTTACCATGTTTAATCTTAAACATGTTTATGGCTTTATTTGTATCAGTGGAGTTGTCATTGATGCTTTGTTTATTAAAAAAAAAAAAATCTTAAAATCAATTGGTAGTTAAGTATCACAGGGAAAGGACATTGTTCGGCAAGTCCAGTACTCGACCCTTAACTAAATAACAACACTATTCACTGAAATGGTCCCAAAAAAGTACAACGATGACCGTGAATCTAGCAGTTAAGAAATGTAAAAACACCCTGTTTAACCTAGTCTATGTAAACCGACTCCCAGAGCCTATGATAATTTTTGAAATGACGGCTCTGGGAGTCCATATGCACCCCTTCATAAACATGGGTGCAAAATTTAATTAACAATGCAAGGGTTAAGGAACACTGAAACTGCAAGATCTTATCCAAGTTTACCTGTTCAAACTACAAACTCTTCCAAATGGTACCATAAATTTGATTAAAGCAAGAAATAATTGCTTTTTATTGACTTTGTTTTTCCTTTCGTACGCTCTATCCACCATATTGGAAACTTATTTTGTTGACAACTTAAAATTGTCGTTGTTGTTTAGGTCGCAGTACACCAATATTTTGCACATCGGGTTATTCGATGTAGCCTAATAAGTCGATGACGGTGTAAAATTTTCGTCACGAAAAACACCGTTTCAAATTTCAAAACATAATGTCAATGAGATTAGTGTGTTGAAACATTGTTTTTTTTTTTAGGGTGCATGCACAGGATAACGTCTGTAGGTTGCCATTCGGGTAAATTTAACATGTTTATGAAGTTTATTCATTATTTTCCTCAATTTGTCTCAAACGACGTCTGTTTAGTGAAGCGCACGCATTCCGTGCGCTGAACTGCACCCATGTTTATGAAGGGTGCATATGGACTCCCAGAGCCGTCATAGCACAAATTATCATAGACTCTGGGAGTCTGTTTATATGGACTAGTGTTTAACCATGCAAAGCCGATATTTCCATAGTTTGAATAAAATAAATTACTTTCCGAACAGTTTTATGTTTCAAATAGATCGCGATAAAATAAATAAAAAACAACAGATTCCCGAATTTAGGTCCAAACCATCATAAGACAAAATAGACGAAAAATAATCACAAAAGAAAAAGAAAATACCTTCAACATTTTGACAACTTTGTCACTCTTTATTTGGGAGCAGATTTAATCGATTAATGTTAGATACGCGAATTAATAATTAAATCACCAAGATTGAAGTCAACTTTAATTTTCTATTAACTAATATAATTATATTTATATCGACATGATAATAAATATATTTCATGATAGAACATCAACTGTGATACACACCCGCAATAAACATCCGCTACCCGCATGTTGACCTTGTACCTATATGTCACACCTGAAAGGGAGAGTGCTCAATTGCGATAGGCATTAGGCCAACTAAACTTACACATTTTATTCACTGAACTATTTAAAGATTGAATATAATAAACGTCCAATCAGAATAGGGGGTATTCACACTGAACACGCATTATAACCCTGACAGGGTGTGCGCGCACTGCTCTTATGCTAGAATCAATGATGTTTTCTTGCAATATTTTCTGAAAATCGCGAGAAAGTGAAAGTAATTTGTTTTGAAATGTTGTGTTACCACTAAAGTACATGTAGTGCAGTCGTCTGCTACACTTTGAAATTATGTGGACATTTTATGAATTGGACCAATTAAATGTATGGAATATGGATACATTTGGAATATTTTAGTTAAAGTAAGATTTGAAATGCAATTTTTCCTGTTTTTCCTCATTTTGATTTTGTTTGTATTTATTTTTCAATCGTAGTTATGTTAGTGAAATAAAAAACTCGGAGCGCATGCGTGTGACGTCATTATGAGAGCTGCGTTCTTGATGTAAACAAAATGATCAGTATCAGGACACGCTCGTAATTAGGGCATCGTACGATACTATACTTGCTATCCACATGTAAAGGCTCACTGTAAACTACAAACCAAATAGAGGTGAATTTATTGTCATTTTTCAAAACAAATGTTTATTATTATTATTTGCGACTTTCAGACAATTTTGTGGCAATTTTGTTGTTTTCAGATTGCTCAAGTTTGTCATTGGCTTATATTACACTTGCCATTTGCAATTAGTAGTGAACACTTCCCTTAATCGTAATAAACGAGCCGCGTTTTGGGAAAACCTGGCTTTAAGCATGTGCATTAAGTGTCATCCCAGATTTGCCTGTGCAGTCCCCACAGGCTTATCAGGGACGACACTTTTTGTGCAGACTGCAGAGGCTCATCTGGGGCTGCAATTTACCCACATGCATTAAGCCCAGTTTTCCTAGAGCGTGCCTTATATGATTCTGACTAATGGACCCCAATATATGCAGGTATGTGGGCACATTCCATGACAGTGCAAGATTATCAAGATCTCTTGGACAGAGGATGGAGGAGGTAAGTTTTTTATCTGTCAGGTCTGAGAGTGAATATCTTCGTGACCTTAACCAGTTACCACTCAGATGCACATTTTAATCCATTGGAAGACACTAAAAACATTCGATAAAATTAAATACCTTTCTTACAAGATTCAAATGTTAAAGGCTTCATTTATAACCCAAAGATACTGATGAGCAGCAAACAGCATGAAACCTTAACAGCCTGCAAGTTACTTGCAGGCATGCTGTTCTGGTTTTATGCTGGTTGCATATAGCCATTTTTTTGCTTCTGAGCGGGACAGGGTTAAATATGCATCATCATTTTTTATCCAGTGATTTTTTTTTTATTTAAAGCAAGAGCATATTTTCATAAAACTTCATATTTTCCCCAAAAAGTACTTCATTCTTGTATACTTAAATACCGTACTTATTTGGGATTACACTATTATTTAAGAGAATTTAATACAGAAACCTGATCAGGGGTTTCATTTAAGCAAAATCCTGATGCTATTTGCAATTTTCTCATTTTGTCCAGTCATTTTTCATAAGTGTACACTAAAAGTGATTTCAAAGCAAAGAAAAAAGTCAATTTGAATGTGAAGTTAAAAAAAAAGTTATGGTTTGTTTTACATGTAAATTCACATCTTTGTTTCTTTAGGAGTGGCAAGTACTGTTACAAACCAACTATGAACCAAACCTGCTGTCCCTGCTACACCATACGCTGTGAGGTGCTCAACTTCAAAATGAGGAAGTCACACAAAAAGGTTCGTTTTCGGGCGTTATTTTTTAGGGTTTCAATTCTTTTATTAACAATCGTTACAATATACAAGTACATTTTTATACACACAATACACAAATTTACATGCATATAAAGGCATAAAAAGTGATACGTTCCTCTAAACAGGAATAAATAATTGGTTTGGTAGTTAATATTATGCATTTTTTTACAGTTGTTTTACATTTAGCAAGTGGAACACTTTCTGAGATGTATACAGTTGTTTTTTTTATCCACAAAAAAAAGGTTCTAAAAAAGGTCAACAAGTACTTAATTGAAGGGATCAAGCCCTCCAGCGAGAAGGATGATGACAATCATCTGGGTGATCAGGATGACTTTGTTGATAGCGAAAACCAGTCTGAACAAAATCCAGGTACTCAGGTGTCAAATGTAGATGAGGAACAAAATGTGGAAGACCCGAGTGGCTCAGAAAAAGAACATAAAGTTCCAAGAAAAGGTTTGTAAATTATTATATTGGTAATTTGGTATAGATCTAGATTAATTCATTTTGTTTAAATCTTTCGATATCAGTTTAAGAGGCCCTTTAGCTATAGGATGGCAGTACCTGTTACCATGTTAACATATGTAAAGTTTTTGCATCTTGTTTTTAATGTCAAAATGAAATAAAACAGGAAATATAAGAAGGATTAATGAATAATTAAAAACTGCTTTTAAAGTCAATTGCATGTCTATCATTATATAAACAATTTAAATGGGTTTAAACTTTTTGAATACAACAACACAGGCTTCTGCATTGCAAGATATATTTGTGTTATCACAGGGGATGGTCCAGATCCAGCCAAACCACCACCTAAAAAGGCCAAGGAACTCCGGCGTGAGAGAAAATTGGCAAAAATGGTCGCTAAAACAGGCGGCACATCCACCTCTGAGGTAAAATGCTGTCATTTAGAGTCATACTTTGTTGTTATAGAATGGAAAATCTCTGAGAATCATAATTTCTGAATGATGATTATATCATTTCAAATGGGTCAAATTATAACAAATTATTAATTGTTTGTAACATACCCTATGGGATTTTGAGTTGGCTTTGTTCAGTTGAAGTCAGTCATACAACATCTACAGTGTATGTGAGTTTTTGCAGGACAGGTTCATCAAACAATTACCGGTAATGCCTTGCTTTCTAATTTGCTAAACACTTGTAATTTTAAGGTTCACTTCTTACTATGTAGTGCTTAATAATCTATATACATGTACAGGAGATTACAGGTATGTCCAATAGTTTTGTTAAATGCTATAAAAGTTTATAAAATCAAAATTATTACATGAATCATCACAAGATTCAGTAACCTTTATGTTATATATATGCACAGAGAATGTTGTTATTTTATGTAAAGATGAGAAAAAAAAATCACTTGATCCTTGCTTATCTGTTAATTACCAACGATTGTTATTTCTGACATACGTATATAAAACCAGAAGGACTAATGTCCCTTTTTTCTTATTCTTACTCTTCAGAACTCAAAAACATTGTTTATTGGCATACTTACTCAGGAATCTAAATCAGGTCATTTCCTAATTTTTAAAAATCCCTGTATGAAGTGGAAAATTTGCAGAAGCATGTGATATCCAACCAGATAAGCAATGCTGACCATTTGCCTGCTTATGTGTCATGTTCTGAGAAAACTGGGCATAATGCTTGTGCGTAAATTGTCATCCCAGATGAGCCTGTGCAGTTCGTGTAAATGATGTCTCTTCTTAGCAAAAATCCAGTTTTGGCAGAAAGTGTCGTCCCGGATTAGCCTGTGCAAACTGCACAGGCTAATCTGGGATGACACTTTATGCACATGCTTTTTGTCCAGTTTTCTCAGAACGCGACACATATTGTCATGAACCGCTTTGACATTACTGAGACATAACAAAAATTCGTGACTTGTGCAGGGATGTTGTATGAATAAAGCATGGCCTCCAAAAATGATGTGTCCCATCATGCAGGGCTTTTTTCCTTCTGTAGCAAGGGCCTTATATAGGCCCCTTCCCCCGAGAGAAAGGCCCCTTCCCCTAAGAGAATTTTTTAATCTGATTCAATTTTCCCCAAATTTCAAGCTTACTTTGGGAAATATCTTACCCTTTATCAGTTTTGTCGATATTTTTTTCCCAAAAAGGAAAGGCCATGCCCTTTCCCCCAATCAAATAATATGCCCTGTGACATGTGAAATCGACAAGAAAAAGACAGAATGATATCATATGTCTGCCTGGATGCAGAGCACATTAATTTTCTTTTCTCTGCAGCTTAGTATTCAGAATCCCATATAAACTACTCCAAATTAGTAGGTCTATTACAGGCCTTTTTCTGGCGTATCTACGAGTAGGTTAAACAGACTCATTCCCAAAGCAGTGGTAAAAAAAAAATCCCAATAAGAAAAAAAATCCCAAACAAAAAAAAAATATATAAAAAGTTTCTGATAATTATTATATCTCAATTTATTGCAATTACATCTAAGAAAGTATATAACTATGTCCTTTATTATTTTGTTCTTCTAATTTGATTTATTATAAAGAGTTATATTAAATTAGTTTTTTCCAAATCAGTGGACTTTTCGCATGAACACATTCCCAATCCCGATATTGCATTTTTTCCTTAAACTGCCGGAAAAATGCCTGTATTACGAACTAAGGGAAAGTTACTACCGGTACATGGGACAGCCCTGCCAACTCAAATCATGAATGAATTTGCAATCAATGGGTGACCTAATTTCATGATACAACGCACTTAGCCATGAATCTAACCCACAAGACAGTACCATGTGGTGGGCGTTATCTGGTGTTTTGCGGATAAAAATAAGCTGACCATTATCTCATAAGTAAAATCCAACAAAATTTAATGTGCTCAGCATCCGGGCAAATTGTACAGTTAAGTAACACGATAGTACAGGTTTAGTGTGAAGGCTAATTTCCCACTTTACTTTTTGGGATTTATACTTAAATTTTAGTACACTTATCCACATTTTAGTTATTTTAGGGTTGCTTATTCTCTCAAAACATGGCACACCTATTTTTTTTTTTTTTAACTGACTGACATCGTGGTGTTTCTATATTTAGGCTTATAATTAAATAAATATGTATTCCCTAGAGGGGCAGGATGTGGGATACAAAAAGGAGCCGGGTGCAGCTCCCTTCACTTTCACTCCAGATATCTCCCTAAAAGCCATTGTAAGGTCAAGTAACATGACCAGTATTAATGCAAATTTCCCAATTTATTCATTGAGATTTATGCTTTATTATTAGTTCACTTATCCACATTTATGTTATTTTAGAGTTGTGTATACTCTAAACACATGGCACACCTATTTTTTATTTTTAATGCCCAACATTGTAGTGTTTCTATATTTCGGATTAAAATATGTATTCCCCATGTCACCTTCCGTCAGTGGTCAAAATTCCTGCCCCGGAAATGACACTGATCCGCCATTGTAAACATCTTTCAATATTCGGTTTCATTGTTTCAGCCAATAACACACTTTAGACACTCATGAAAATGTTGAAGGGCATGTTTGTATTATAGATATGTGTGATAAACTTTAGAGATTGAATGTAACCGTTAGATAATTTAAGTAGCGGGTATCATTGTTGAGATAAATGTTTTCAGTCCATTGTCACTCACAGTTTTTGTTTCCATTCATGAGTTTGAGACGGAAGATTTTGGGTAAAAGGACAACTTTGTTTGTGGAGAACATGTTTAAAAGATTCCCCTGCCATGTAGAAATGTAAAGATTCAGTTTATCTTAATTATTTCTTTTCTGGTAAAGAAATGTTTTAGACAGACAGTCTGTGTACACAAAAGCTTTGTAACTGAAGACCATTTTTGAAACATCACTGCTTAACCCTTTGCATGCTGGGAAATTTGTCGTCTGCTAAAATGTTGTCTGCTGAATTTCTAAAATTAGCATTTTCTTCGATTTTTTTTCAAAGAATACTCTCAGAATAGCAAACAGTTTGGATCCTGATGAGACGCCACATTCTGTGGCCTCTCAACGCCACATTCTGTGGCGTCTCATCTGGATCCAAACTGTTTGCAAAGGCCTTCAAAATTCGTTTCCAGCACTGAAAGAGTTAATATACAGGCAAAGATGTACTATGTCTTAAAGGAATTGCTTATAGATTTTGAAACTTGGTTGTTACAAAAATATACAGAAATCTTGCTTAACAATATGTGACATACATTCAACCGAAATGATGAACTTCCCAACAATAGCATCAATACCAATTCTAAACATGAAACATATTAACAATTTTATCAATAAGGCAAAACAAAATTTGATCGGTCATAATTTAAGCACATTCCAAAAATGTTTAAGTTTCATGGATAGTTTCTGTTTGTGCATTGTTTTGTTTCATAAATCAAAATGATCAGCACTAACATGTTTAAGTATTTTGTAACATTAATGTGATCATCGTCCTATCTTTGTGATGCTGATCTGTTCTACTTTTTATTAATGTTGTTTCAGAAGATTTAAACGTACAGAAAGTGAAACGATGAATACAAACGTATATAATCACGCAATACTACATCTGTAAATGAATGATAACACAATCTTAGCTACATATTGACTGATATCTTATGGCCAGGCGAAACACTGATGTGAAAGTCCTTCAACAGGGTCCATTCTTTCAGAAATCTGCATTTTTTGCATCATATCTAACAGCAGACCAATATTTATCCCCCGCCATAGGCGGAGGGATATTGTTTTTAGCATTGTCCGTCCGTCCTTCCGTCCGTCCAGCACTTTTGTGTCCGGAGCCATATCTTGGAAGTGCTTTGACAGATTTCATTGAAACATGGTATGAGTATATATATGGATAAGAGGATGATGCACGGCAAATGGCATCGAACACCATCTGTTAATAACGGAGTTATGGCCATTGTATCTTGAAAATATGCTTTTTACTATAGGCACTTTTGTATCCGGAGCCATATCTTGGAAGTGCTTTGGAGCATTTCATTGAAACTTGGTATGAGTATTTATATGGATAAGAGGATAATGCATGCCAAATGGCATTGTACACCATCTGTTAATAACGGAGAAATGGTCCTTTGTATCTTGAAAAAATGCTTTTTACTATAGGCACTTTTGTGTCCGGAGCCATATCTTGGAAGTGCTTTGGCGGATTTCATTGAAACTTGGTATGAGTATATATATGGATAAGACGATGATGCACGCCAAATGGCATTGTACACCATATGTTAATAACGGAGTTATGGCCCTTTGTATCTTAAACAAATTCTTTTTATGCCCACAGTAGGGTGGCATATAGCAGTTGAACTGTCAGTCCGTTTGGCATGCATGTGTATCTCATGAAGCTGCACATTTTGAGTGGTGAAAGATCAAGGTCATCCTTCAAGGTCAAAGGTCATAAATAAATGAATAAATTGTTAAATGCATGTGTATCTCATGGAGCTGCACATTTTGAGTGGTGAAAGGTCAAGTTCATCCTTCAAGGTCAAAGGTCAATTTTTTTATTTTATTTTTTTATTTCAAAGCAGTAGGGTGCATTGTTTTTCTGACAAACACATCTCTTGTTACTATAAGCTTACAGCTGTCTGGAGCCATATCTAGTGCTTTGGCGGATTTCATTGAAACTTGGTATGAGTATATATATGCATTAGAGGATGATGCATGCCAAATGGCTTTGTACACTATCTGTTAATAACGGAGTTATGGCCCTTTGTGTCTTGAAAAAATGCTTTTTACTATAAGCTTACAGTTGTCCGGAGCCATATCTTGCAAGAAAGTGCTTTGGCGGATTTCATTGAAACTTGGTATGAGTATACTTGGTGTGAGTGTATATATAGATAAGCGAAAACCCATCACAGGTACAAATGAGTTAAAAAAAAATTGACAAAAGGCACAACCCTTCACTAATACCTTTTCTTTTAGTTCTACACCCATCCATAAACAAAATTTATTTGGCGGGGTATATCAATTCAACGAATTGGCTTGTTTCATCTTATATTAAGTCCACGTGCTCTAGGTTAAATATTAAATAAAGTCATTTTTAAGTGATAAGCTCAAATGATTTTTTTTCTTTGAGAAATTAATCTTAAATACTTGAAATAGATTAATAATAAAATCTTAACGATATTTGTGATACAGCAACAACAACATAAGTGGAAAAATTGCATAAATAAATCAGTAACAGTCTAAATATTTATTAATATTTTAAGAAATGAATTGAACTATAAGTAAATAGCATTGTGAGTATTGACCCAGTGCTTTTTTAAAATACAATTGAAATTTATCCACATGCACGCAATAGTAATTAATTTACTATTAATATGTTTTTGGATATTTGCTCATTTTAGCACAAAGGATTATACAGATTGCAAAAACATATCAGAAATGTTTCTTTGGGGATCCTTTAGCAAATTCTTTAAAAAAAAAATGATTATTTACAAAACATAGCTGCTAGGGTTTTTTCTTTATACGTCTTATGTCTTATTGAAAACTATTGAAATAAATTATTGCATTTTCAAAAGTTAACAGAAAAAAAAGTTTATTTTGAACTCCGGTGTGTGACCTAGGGCCATCATGGCCATAAATTAAAATGAATCAAGGCAAACGATGCATCTAATTGGAAATGAATCAAGGGAAATGATGCATCTAATTGGAAATGAATCAAGGGAAACGATGCATCTAATTGGAAATGAATCAAGGGAAATGATGCATCTAATTGGAAATGAATCAAGGGAAACAATGCATCTAATTAGCTTGGGATTGATATGAATCAAGGGAAACGATGCATCTAATTGGCTTGGGATTGATATGAATCAAGGGAAACGATGCATCTAATTGTCTTGGGATTGATTGAATCAAGGGAAACGATGCATCTAATTGGCTTGGGATTGATTTCAGACTGCCGGTGTCAGCAGCATCAAAGGAAAGAAAGCAGGGAAGACACTTGAAGACTATATAGCTGAGTCCAGTAAAGCAGCAAAATGTGCTCACAAATTAGAGGTACATATAAGAGTTTAAAGCCCCATTAACACTCAAAATCAACGAACATTTTGTAAAATATTTCGTAAAATAAAGTTAACCCATGAAAAATAGGTGTTCCTTATAACAATAGCCAAAATTTCATTTAAAATCTATGTTACCAGACCACATATAGCGTTGAAATTTTTGCTATTGCTATAAGGAGCATTGTTTTTTTATGGGTTAAGTTAATTTTACAAAATATTTTACGAAATATTTGTTGATTTTAAGTGTTAATGGGGCTTTAATGTAGATTATCTATTTTAGGTAATATTTATAGCTAAATGAATGAAGCACCACATGCTTTTAGTGAGCTATTGTGATCAATTGTTGTCTGTTCTTTGTCATTGGTGGTGTGTGGTGTTTGTCTTGAGAACACTGTAGAGGCTACATACCTTCATTTAACTTGGTCAGAACATTTCCCATTGATATCTTGGCTGAGTTTGAATTCAGTCAAAAACTAGGTCATTAGGTCAAATTAAAGAAAAGCTTGTGAGCGCGCTAGAGGCCATATTTATTGCCTACACTTAATGAAACTTGGTCAGAACATTTGTCCCAATTATAAGCTCACCTGAGCACAAAATGCTCATGGTGAGCTTTTGGGATCGCCCTTTGTCTGTTGTGCGTTGTCAACATTTACCTTGTTAACACTCTAGAGGCCACATTAAATGTCAAATATTCATGCAATTTGGTAAGAACATTTGTCCCAATTATATCTTGGCTAAGTTCAAAAGTGGATCAAATGAGGTTAAAATCTAGGTCACTAGGTCAAATTAAAGAAAAAGCTTATTAACACTCTAGAAGTCATATTAATAGTCGAATCTTCATAAAACTTGGTGAGAACATAAATTTTGTTCGAATGATGGCTCAGCTGAGTTTGAAAATGGTTCCTGTATGTTTGAAAACATGGACGCCAGGTTTTCCTTATATGGGTTTAAATAAACCTTGTTAATACTTAAAAAGTAACATTAATAGTCCAATCTCCATGAAACTTGGTCAGAACATTGTTCTAATGATATCTCAGCTGAGTTCGAACATGATTCTGGTTTGTTGAAAAACATGGCTGCCAGGGGACGGGGCAATTTTCCTTATTAGCTAGAGTAAAACTTTGTTAACACTATAGAAGTCACATTTGTTGTCTAATCTTCATGAAACTTGATCAGAACATTTTTTCTAATGATATCTAAGCTGAATTTGAAAATTGTTCTGGTTTGTTGAAAAACATGGCCACCAGGGTCGGGGCAGTTTTCATTATATGATTGTTGTAAAACCTTGCTAACAATCATTAAGTCATACTTATAGTCCAATCTTCATGAAACTTGGTCATAACATTTTGTTCTTGATATTTTGGCCGAGTTTGAAAATGGTTCTGTTTCGTTGAAAAATATTGCCACCAGAGGGCGGGGCAGTTTTCCTTATATGGCTTTAGTGAAGCCTTGTAAACACTCTACAAATTACATTTTAAGTCCAATCGGCATAAAACTTGTTCAGAACATTTGATATTTTGGCTGAGTTTGACATGAGAGGTAAAAAAATAGTCATAAGTTCAAATTAAAGAAAAAGCTGTTTGCAATTTAGAAGTCACATTTCAAGTCATATCTTCATGACACTTTATCAGAACATTAGTTCTCATGATATCTCAGCCAAGTTGGAAATAAAAATGTGCCTAGAAATTAAATATTTATGATTCATAAAGTACTTTTATTGTTCTGAACTCCACCTTCTAAGAATAGTTTAGTTCCTTTTGGTCTCAGCTGAATGCCTTAGGGCCCATGGCCCTCATGTTTATGTGACGGTTAAAGTTCATAATGTTTGTATAATATTTATATCAATCCCAGAAACAATGAAGATGAATGGAATTGTTAAAAAGATTGGGTTTCAAATAATTGTATTTATGAACGAATAAACTACCCTAACAAATATTTTGGTTCGCTTCCATTTTTTCGGAATGGTCGAAGGAAGGGGAAACACTTTGTTTTTAATTCCCTGATTTTACAAGTGTGAATTCAATGTTACTCCATGGACAGATAAGAACAGTTCGATCTAACCCGAGAAGTGAAGAGTTTGAGTCTTCACTGAAGGAGTCTCACAGCGTGTACAAGAAATACCAGATAGCAATCCACAAAGACGAACCGAGCAAACCAGACCTGTCTCAGTACTCGCGATTTCTCGTCGACTCCCCACTAGAGGTACGTTTGCGACTCTCGAAACCCCTTCTCACACGATTTCTTATTTCTATATCTGCAGATCAAATTAGTAAGGTCAGGCCCCCAATCGAGCGAGTTTCAGTCGAGCCTTTCCTCATCGTACAATGTGTACAAGCGCTATCAAATGGCGGTACATGGCGATGATGAGGAGGAGTGCACTAAACGAGCCTACGAGGGGTTCCTTGTTGAAACTCCGCTGGAGGTATGGCCACGCTTTTTGTTGTGACGTTTTGGTCATAAGGTTTTACCGCCATTTGCCGCTGTCTGGGAATTGGCTGAAGCTGTAAAATGAAGCCTCATTTTGGAAAAACCTGGCTTAAGGTGCGTAAAATGTCGTCCCAGATTAGCCTTTGCAGTCTGCGCAGGCTAATCAGGTACAACACTGTCCGCCTAAACTGGATTTTCTTTAAGAAAAAACTTCCTTTGAATGAAAAATTTAATCAAAGCAGAAAGTGTTGTCCCTGATTAGCCTGTGCCGACTGCAGAAGCTAATCTGGGATGTCACTTTACGTACATGCGTTAAGCCCAGTTTACCCAACGAGGCTTTTTTTATTTCAGTGCTCTCACAGAGTACCTGAACATAATCTTAGTCAGTCGTTTTTCTGGATAAAACTAGTACACATGTACATGATTGCATGTAATGAAAACTTTGACCTAGGATATTTAGAACCCACAGTAGACCTATACACTTTGTAATTTGTGTTTGTATAGCTCTAACTAATGCAGTGCTGTTAGTTGTGAACAAATGCTGTGTAAATAATTCAAAAGCTCATGAAATTATTTTGTGTTAACACATTAAGCATAAGTATTTACGTGTTCTTCTGACTGTATTATTTATATCTACTGATTTTTAATTAAAATATGCCTAAACTGCTCTAAATGGCTAAATTTACTTTAAATACTTTCTGAGTTGAAGTCCTCGACATTTGATTCACTTGAAGATAGATTGAATGACTTTCAGGGGTAATTTAAGTTGATTGCCACCACCGTAGTTCAAAAACATAATAAATGCTTATATTTTTCAAAGCACATAAAAAGTTATTTCTTCAAGCCGACTTATTACCCGGCAATTAGACTCCATGTCTTTCATGAAATGTTTATCATGCAGGCAGAGCATCCGGGCGGCACGTTGCGTAAGGGGTACGGCTCATTCCACCAGCAGTACATTCTCGATGGGAAGATAATCTGTGTGGGAGTCATAGACATACTTCCCTCCCTTGTCTCCTCCAAGTACCTGTACTACGACCCTGATTACGCATTTCTCTCCCTTGGGACATACTCGGCTCTAAGGTAAGGCTTTTAAGATCATGTTTATGCACGTATGTGTATGTATTTACAAACCAGACTTCTGGTATATGTCATCTCTTTATTCACTGTTTGATGCCAAGATTTAAGTCAATTCAAAACATTATGATTATTAAATTAAGCCACGTTCTGTTTAGACAAAAGTTGTAAACATATATTTAACCCTTTGCATGCTGGGATATTTGTCGTCTGCTAAAATGTCGTCTGCTGAATTTCTAAAATTAGCATTTTCTCCGATTTTTTTCAAAGAATACTATCAGGATAGCAAACAGTTTGGATCCTGATGAGACGCCACGTTCTGTGGCGTCTCATCTGGATCCAAACTGTTTGCAAAGGCCTTCAAAATCTGGTTCCAGCGCTCAAAGGGTTAACATACAAAACCTGTTGTTGTTTGCAGGTTTTAAGTCCTTCTGTGTCTGACTCAGCATTCTGTGTCTTGTCAATTGTAAAATGTAGATGCCAAAAATAAAAGAGCCATAGTATTTTGATACCAAAGATATTCTATAAGTATAAATTAAACTGTTTTGAAGCTAAAACTATAAAACTGTCTGGTGTAGAAGATGTTTGAAGCCCAAATCTGGGAAAAGCGAGCATTAATGCATGTGCGTTAAGTGTCATCCCAGATTAGCTTGTGTAGTCTGCAGAGGCTAATCAGGGACGGCACTGACCGCTTTAATGCAATTATTTTTTAAAGGAACTCTATTCTTAATCCAGTTTAGACGGCAAGTGTTGTCCATGATTAGCCTGTGCTAACTGCACAGGCCAATCTGGGACGACAATTTATGCGCATGCATTAACCCTTTGCATGCTGGGAAATTTGTTGTCTGCTAAATTTCTAAAATTAGCATTTTCTTTGATTTTTTTTCAAAGAATACTATCAGAATAGCAAACAGTTTGGATCCTGATGAGACGCCACGTTCTGTGGCGTCTCATCTGGATCCAAACTGTTTGCAAAGGCCTTCAAAATCCGGTTCCAGCACTCAAAGGGTTAAGCCTAGTTTTCCCAGAACGAGGCTCATTGGTGTGGTTGTACACCTTTCCACCTACCAACCAAACAGCCACCCTCAGCACCAAAACTGAATTATGATAAACTAACTACATGTATTGGGTGTTGGCAAGCTATTTAACAGGTTTTAACTGCCAATGGAGCACATGGGAGGTAACTGACGCCCCTAAATCAGAAAAATGTGTTTTTCATACATGCAGTACTTGTGATGTTGATGAATGTATATTTCAGAGAGATAGCGTTTGTTCGAGAGTTGCATAGACAGTCTAAAGCCATGCTCTACTACTACATGGGCTTTTACATACACTCATGTCCAAAAATGAGATACAAGGTGAGGTTTAGTCCTAAATACGATAACTGTTAAAAGAATATTGTTTGAAAAATTGCTTTTTTCCAACATTGAACAAATTATTTAATTTTAGCTGTGATTCAAATTTTTGAGTTATAAAGGAGTTTTCTTCAGTAGTAAAAGAGCAAGTGAGGTAACCAACTTTAATATTAAGTTGTTTAGGATAAGGGAGGTAACCTTCTGGAAAATTAAATTAATGGACTTACTTGACTAATTCCCTTGAGTTCCTTGTGCAGCATAAGGCGTCAATTAAATAGTATTCATTTCAATAGTTTTTAACTAATAATGGTCAAACTTGATCAATGTACCCCAGGTCTTAAACGGGCGTGTTTTGTGACAAGTTGGCACTATTGTTAACTTTTTACTGAAATATATTGAATATTTATGTGACCTTGCTAAATATCCGAATCACACATAATGCAATGAAAACTTTTGTTTTGCAACTGATAAATTTGTGAAATATTGTCATAAAAAGTCAGAATTGTGTTAAATGTAAGGTATTTTCCAAGGTACATATCACCAGTCAATTCTACTTTGTCTTAAACTATTATGAAGGCTATTCGTTGTTTTGCAAATGGAATATCAGTGATTTTGTATTTGTCAACAAAGAAATGAGACTCGCTCTGTGAAAAGGGGGTTTAATGCCTGTGCGTAAAGTGTTGTATCAGATTTGCCTGTGCAGTCCGCACAGGCTAATCAGGGATGACACTTTCCGCCTAAACTGGCATTTTGTCCAGAAGAGTCTTTCTTTAAACGAAAATTACAATAAGAGCAGACTGCACAGGCTAATCTGGGACAACTATTTACGCACATGCATTAAACCCCCTTTTCACAGAGCGAGGCTCAAATCTTTTTTGATGATTTTGTTATTTACAGGGTGCGTACTTCCCGTCCTACCTGGCCTGTCCAGAGACATATGACTTCTATCCCGTGGAGAAGTGCGCCCCCATGCTGGACGAGAAGAAATACTGTCGCTTCTCGGACAGCGATAAAAGTAAGGGCTGCTCACTTTAAACACAACAATTAATGTAGCACTAGAAAAGAAACTAACTCGCTTCACCTTAGCATAACATGCCCATGGTTACCTTTTGTGATCTCCTTTTGTCTGACTAATCAACATTTGTCTTGTGAACATTCTTGAAGCCACGTTTATTTATCAATCTTCATGAAACTTTGATCAGAACATTTGTCTGAATGATATCTCGACCAAGTTCAAAACTGGGTTACCTAGCGTCAAAATCTAGATCAAATAAAATAACACCATATAATTAAACGAAGGAAATTTACTGATGCATATAATCATGGTGTCATTATGAAGTGTACTTAAATGAAGTTATTCAAAAGTCCAGTTTATCTAGTTTTTATGCTCCGGTAGGGTGGCATATAGCAGTTGAACTGTCTGTCTGTCAGTCTGTGATTCCGTCCGAAACCTTTAAAATTGGCCATAACTTTTGCAATATTGAAGATAGCAAATTGATGGAGCTGCACATTTTGAGTGTTGAAAGGTCAAGGTCATCCTTCAAGGTCAAAGGTAAAAAAATAAAATCCAAGGGAAGTAACAAACTTTAAAGGGAGATAATTTCTATTTATCATTTGGCAGGTACAGATCATTTTCACAAGGGAAGTTATAATTTTTAAAGGGATATAATAAAAAAATAAAAATTCAAAGCGGCGCAGAATAGGGCATTGTGTTTCTGACAAACACATCTCTTGTTTAATATGGAAACGGATTGCACTCTGTGAAATAAAGATTTCTCATCCTGTGTTTTGTATTTTATAGGGGAAATGTCCCACTACTTGAGTAAGATTGTGTATAGGTATGCAATAAAACACATATTTTACTAGTTATGGTTTATGCTATCAGTGGTTGGTCAGAGGTCTCAAATTGGGTTTTGTTTCTGTTTAATATGTAAGGAACTAACGATCCAGATATGATTAAACATGATATGTAATATCTTATATGATAAAATGCAAATCTTGGTAGATCTTTCTGTTCCTATGATTTTTGAGGGACTTGCTATATTGCCCTTGCATGACTAATATGACATTTTCATTGCCATGCAAGATCTCTGGAACGAATAAGTGTATGTCAATGATGTTTTGAGGCAGCTTCCAACTTCCAATATACGCATATTGTCAGGCAGGTTGATCGAGTCTGTTGATCTTTCAGGAATTTATATTTCATTTGAGATTATTAATTTACTTACTTCCTTTCCCATGCCTACAATCCATTGACATGGATATTGTGTCTGCCTAGCAACCAGGAGGTCAAGGGTTTAATCCTCAGTGCGAGGGCGTTTTATAGATCTCCTTCAAAGACACCAAGAACTGGTTCTACCCAGGAAAAAGACTCAAGAAAGTTTCAATAAGCATTTGGCTTTGGATGGAATCAAGCTGAAATAAATAGCTTTAAATTAATTTAAATAAAATAGAGGATTTTTGTTGGATTTGGTGGAATATCGATTTTAATTCACGAGTGATCATTATCACAAGTGAATTAAAATAGATATTCAACCGATTCCAACATTTTTTTTTTAATTTTATGCTTACAAATGATTATTTGTCACAATGGGGAAAAAAAAATTCAGGTAAAACAATGAAAATAATCGATAATTTTCACCGTTAATTTTCACTTTTTAAAACAGTGAATTTTCAGTTTTAATTCACTGATATTTCTCTATAAACCACCGGAAAGCATAAAATACATGGGTTTCAACTATATTAAACTATTCCATTGACCAAAACACATTATCAAGGACTATCCATCAATTTCATCGATATTCTTCAGAGGACAAGAATGGCGGCGTAGATCTCGAGAACGTGATGGTGTTGTTCCAACGTCAGGCCATGCCGTACACCGTCTACACGGCCCTGAGCATGAGAAAGGCCTCGGACACGGCGGAGGTCTCGGAGTACGCGGGATTCGTCGGAAAGAAGTGTGCAGGGCGCATGCTGCTCTTTAGGAAATAGTTCTGTGATTCTTATATATGAGACTCAATCTGGGAAAACTGGGTTTAATGCATGTTCGGAAAGAAACTTTACGCTTTTAATGAATTTTTTGTTTTCTTTTCTTAGCGAAAATCCAGTTACGGCGGAAAGTGTCGTCCCTGCGAACTGCAAACTAAGGCTAATCTGGGACAACACTTAAGCACATGCATTAAGCCCCATTTTCCCTGAATGCAACTCATATTATAATTTATTATATCCGTGTCTTTCGTGGTTATCTTCTAAATCCTGCATGTTTCTGCAACATTTTGTTGCATTTGTTCGGAGACTAAATTGGAAGATGAAGTTTTGGGATGCCCTTAGTGTGATAATGGGCTTATGCTGGTGTCTGCATCCAGGCAATATGCATTTTCTAAGAAGTTATTTGACATATATTTTTTATTGAAATTTTGGAAAGCAGACATATATATCTGAAAATTTGTCCCAGCAAAAAAAGCAGAAATAAAGGAATGACAAGAAAATTTCCTCAAAAGTTGACCGTTTTATAATTGACACTATGGAAAAATTGAGTGTAACCTGACCTTTAGTCTAAGATTGGTTCGATGAATATATGGGCCTAAAGGTCTTACTTACTACTTTACATGCAAATGATTTTTTTCTAATATTTATTTTAATCTCTATTTTTTTGTATAATTAATTTATTTAATCATTGCAATTTCCAAATCTCTTCTTTATACACATTGATGCTTTATAGTACATTTTTGATTATGTATGTTGATTCTGATTGCTTAATTTGTAGTATGTCTGTTTTTGAAAGTAAGTGGTAATTTGAAAATATTTATAATTAAATTAAATACCAAAATTATCACACAAACATGTCAGTTTTGTTTATTTTAATTATTTAAATACAATTATTGTACTTATTTTTTACATGAAATTTAGCCTTGAGTGATCAGTTGCATATATATTGTAATTTGATTTTGTATCATTTTGTCTCAATAGCCATTATTCACTGATTGGAAATTTGAAGAAAAAAAAATTGTCACCGATTTTGAAAAGAAAAAGTACATAGCAAAATGAAATATCTTTGGTTTGGCACAAATAATTGCAAATCAATTCCAATTGGAATGATTAAAATTGTAAAAATGTTGGAAACAAGTGTTTGTCTTATATACCGGTGCTGGAAGGAAAATGATTTGACTGATCATTTATTGTTAATATTTGCTAATAATTGCATCTGCAAATGTGTTTGCTATATTAGAGCCAGAAATTATCAAAGAACCATACATTTGATTACTTCTTCAAATATTTCAACAACAAAGCTTTTGAGTAAAACAAAAGATTCTTGATAGTTGATTTGATTAATTCCATAATACACATTATGAATGTTATTGGTTGATGCTTGTACTTTTATTGCACATTGTGATTATTTTTTTTAATAATTTTGTCATGTATGTCTATCAAATATTTTGTTACTGTATTAAATATTTATCTAATAACACAAAAATTGTTTGTAATCTTTTTCTTTGGGCTATCTAATGGAAAATCAACAAATGCCTGTTTATAATAAAAGTCCAGTTTTTAAGTCAAAATTACTTGTCCAACAACCAATAATGAAAAGATATGGTGGCCAAGAAATCAAATGGCTTCGTAGTTGCCGGATTGTCATAATGGATTTTAGATATTAATGTATGAAATTTGATGTATGATGTTTTAATTTAAATGACGCCATGTCAACCAACTTTAAAAGTTATTTTTTTTAATAAATTCAAGTGCTTTCTTTATTTCGGTTAACATGATATTCTTTAAAAGATTACTCATTGTTATACCATATTTTGGTAAAGGCTCTCTTTGTAACAAAGTCCTTAAATCATTTAAGAAATGTGTGCCTCGCTCTGGGAGTTTAATGCATGGGCCTTAAGTTTTGTCCCAGATTAGCCTGTGCAGTCCCCACAGGCTAATCAGGGAAGACACTTTCCACCTAAACTGGATTTTCACTAAGAAGAGACGAAAAAAAAAGTAAAGGCAGAAAGTTTCGTCCGTGATTAGCCAGTGTGGACTGTACAGGCTAATCTGGAACGACACTTTACACATATGTATATAACCCCGTTTTCCCAGAGCGAGGCTCAAAATGGAATATCACGCTAATTGATTGTCGCAACAGAATGTATAAGGCTTGTGTTATGGTTAATCATACAAGATGCAGAGCCTGAAGTGTGATGCTAAATAGCGATTTTTTTGCTTTTTACAAAATGTAATACTCTGCAGTAGATTATGCTTAACCCTTTGCATGCTGGGAAATTTGTCGTCTGCTAAAATGTTGTCTGCTTAATTTCTAAAATTAGCATTTTTCGATTTTTTTTTCAAAGAATACTATCAGAATAGCAAACAGTTTGGATTCTGATGAGACGCCACGTTCTGTGGCATCTCATCTGGATCCAAACTGTTTGCAAAGGCCTTCAAAATCCGGTTCCAGCACTCAATGGGTAAAAGTATGAAAGTTGTGTCCTATTTAATCTGCGGTATATATCAAAATAGTCCAGATAGTATGGTAATACGTAATTGGAAAAACATCAAGTGACATTATACAGATTTTTTCTGTCGACATGCATTTCACTGACTGATAAAGCCTATTTGGTTATGATTTTAAAAAGGAACATTAAAACAGAGGCTATGAAATGAAAACATATGTCAGATCCTATATTAACTAACCTGGAGGGGTTTCTATAAAGATTGCCCTGAAAAGGCTGTACAGTTATTGTTAAATTTGACCAACAAACGCAATAATTACAATAAATCCTAGTGCTAGTTGTGACTTGCTTACCTACCATGTTTAAAGATCTGTAAGTATTTCTATTCGTTAACTTTTTCTTATTTTATTCAAATCCATATTATCGTCTACATAATTTAATATTTTATATTTGATTCACAGTCAAAAATGTAAAAACAAAAAATAATACTTTGAATAATAAAATAATATTATATAAAAATAATATGAGCCTCGCTCTATGCAAAGGGGGTTTAATGCATGTGCGTAAAGTGTCATCCCATATTTGCCTGTGCAGTCTGCACAGGCTAACCAGGGACGACACTTTTTGCCTAAACTGGATTATTGCTTAGAAGAAAGTTTCCTTTAAATGAAAAATATCATAAAAGCGTAAAGCGTTGTACCTGATTCGCATGTGCAGGCTGCACAGGCTTATCTGCGACGACACTTCAGGCACATGCATTAAACCCCCTTTTCTACTGTGTGTCTACTGACGGCAGAGCTATGATAGTAATGTTGGGAACCAGTTTAATCTCGGCGCTGAGGTTGTTACAAAATATGTCACAACGAATCAACAGCTGATGTAAGACTTTTATTGAACACCAAGGCACAACATACATACATATTATATGATCAGTTTATGTACACATTATATGATACATTTACATATATATTATATGATTTTTTAATTAAAAAAAAATATTAACACTCTGGTTAGATTTAATATAACAATATTTCATCTTCAATGAATACATCTTGAATATTTGTCAACTTAAAATGCATTTAACCTTTTAATAGGATGAAAATGTAATCCTTGATATCGCTGTTAACAATAAGACCATCAGCAATTACATGTACAGCAAAATACTGGATTTTGTTCATAATTGTTATTATTACATGCAAAAGTAACTCAACATTATGCAACCATCATGTTTCTTAAGTTGATATATTTTTTTATTTCAACATAACTATCAATGTTCATTTACATTCAAACCACAAAATGCAAAGCCCTATTTGTTGTAAATCTTACCTATAAAAAAAGAAGACTGTTTTATTTGTAACATTACAGCATAAAAACCAAACGTATATTCAAACATTTGCAATGTTATACATGCATAAATGCTACAAAATGGAAAGCCAGATTTGCCATTTATAGTTAATAATAACAACCTAAATATGAGTGGGTAAAGTGTCGTCCCATATTAGCCTGAGCAGTCTGCACAGGCAAATCAGGGACAACACTTTCCGCTTAAACTGGATTTGCGTCAAGAAGAGTCTTCCTTTAAAAGGAAAATTACAATTAAAGCGGATAGTGTCGTCCCTGATAAGCCTGTGTGGACTGCACAAGCTAAGCTGGGACGACACTTTACGCACATGCATTAAACCCCCTTTTTGTGTACCCCTTGCCTTCATGAAGCTTTCCGATGATGTCATTGTTTACAATTTTCTAAGTGCGCTTGGCTCTCTCATTGGGTTCCCCATTATTATAATGAAATTATTATTGAATAAGCTGATGTATTCTAAAAGATGACAGTATGGGCCAAAAGTAAATTGCCAAGTCCAAAAAAAGACAAATGTATCTGCTCAAACCATGTTCAGGTCTTGAAAGCCTAGTTGAATAAATTTATCTGATAATTTATTCACCACAAGTCTTGATTTTTCAATACTAACTCTATTTTATGCATATGGTACTACATTTTTTTAAATAAACAACTTCAGAAAAACATGAAAGACTCATAGAAAGACATATGACATAAAATGTGTAAACCTAAGGGAATATTTTTCTGCTGTGATCTGTGATCATTCTTTGCATCATTTAATTAAAAAAAAAAAATGCACGTCCCTAAACAAGAAATGGTTAATCATGCAATACAAGTGTGAACATAGTTTATTATTCATGCATGTGATAGGAAATGACTTAAAATTGAAGATGGAACTAACACAAACACTGAAGAAATATAAAAAATAGAACTTGCCTCTAACAGAAGGGTTAATCAAGTGATAGTCAAGATTGCAACATCCATGCCAAGACAGGTATTTTTCGCTGTTTTATACCCTTTATTAATTGTATTAATTTTTTAAATGCCGCTCACTTTCCAGCCATATCTGAGTAAGAAAGTTACTAGCAATTATTTCGTATTAACATTGGCTCTATATCTCGACTTTACTCGCAAATATTTTTAGCGGGATGACCTATTTACAGCTCCACTAAGAAAATTTGCAGAGAGTAAAAAAAAAATTATCACTTTTTTCCTGATATGGCTGGAAAGTGAGAATCATTTAAAAATTAAACAAAAGTGTAAAACGGCGATAAATGCCTATCTGGGCATGGGCGTCGCCATTATCATGTGATTACCCTCTAAGTCAAATGCTACAGATATTAGGGAAATAGCAACATTATTTTTGTTTTGTTATTTAGTTTTGTACAGAAATATATTAACTACTACTATAAATACAACAAAAATGGTAAAATGATTAGAAAATCTTAAGATTGTCAGTTGAATAAAAAAAATATATACCTGGTAACCTAGTTTTTAGACGCACATGACCCTGATTGGAACTCAGCCTAGATATTTTCAACATAAACATTCTGATTAAGCATCATCAGTTAATTGAGTCATAATCATGGTTCTTAGAGTGGTCACAAGGCTTTTCTAAGATTTGATCTAGTGATCTAGTTTTGTTATGCCATTATCCAGATTCAAACGTGACCTAGATATTGTCAAGATAAAAAATCTGACCAAGTTTCATCAAGATTTGATGCAAAATGTTGCCTCTAGAGTGGTAATGACCTAACAGGTGACGACACATGACGCGCGATGACTGACGCCATATATAGGATGACCACAATCACGGTCACCATGAGAATTCATGCTCAGGCGAGCTTAAAATAGTATTGGTTTGTCATATCAGCACTAGGTCTTTTGTTTACTCCATAATTTGGTATAATGTAACATTTTAATATTTTGTTCTTAATGTTACAATAAACGTGAGCTAATTGTAGAGATCTTAAAAAAGTAAGTTCATACAATTGGTTTTGGCTCGATAAATATGACTTAATAAATAAGATAAAAGTTTTTCTCCAAATGATATCTTTTTCTATAAAAAAAAACACTATAACTTTTGTTAGTATAGCAACATGGACATCAAGACACATACAAGAAGATACTTCTAAAATTCTATACATTTTATTGCGTATATTTCTGATGCTAACCTAAGAGTACAAAGCTAACATTTAATACTGAACATAACCTAATTAAATCATACCTATATTTGAGATCAAGGAGTGGATTTAAAAAAATGGCACTATACATCTTTCTATTTAAATTAGTAATATACTACGAAAGTAACGGTATTCTTACAATTTGAACAGAATTTTGTAAACCACTTGACATTTCTTGAACAGAAATAGTGCAATATAATAATGCATATTTAAATGAATGGAGAATATTACATTAATAACTTCTTTTTACTTTCAAAATACTTATTATTTTTGTAAAACAAATTTGTAGATATGTCAAACACATACAAAGCTACATCATTACTTTTCTTTTAAACTAGTTTGTCATTCCCAAAATCACTAAATTGAATTTAAGCAAAATAAAATTGGATAGTCATACAAAAAGAAATCACACGCACAAATATGATAAATTAAACAGCATTTTTTGTCTTATGACCTCAAACCTTTATAAGGTCAATTTCCATGAGGATATGTTTTATGTATGATTACAACAATTCTACTTTAATTTGAACGAGCAATAAAAGTCAATTATTCAACAAAATTATGAAATATTACAAAAGCATGCAAATTTGAACTATATGATTAATCGCATTGAATAGCAGAGAAAGACAATTTTTCTATAAAGACAATTGAAGTAACAAGGGTTTTCCCAAGACTATTCCTCCACTTTGATAGCATAATGTCAATTTTCTGTCAGTCATCTTATATAATGACCACAACATATTCAAAACTTGCAAACAAATTTAAAACACAATAAATCCATCCAAACTAAAGTTATTGAGCAGAAATTAATTTCATGTTTTTAGTAACAGTGACCTTTATCCCACTAGCCCCAGATGCAGTCCCTTGCAGCCTGTAAGATACCTATCAACACATTTTCAGCACCTCCATCCAATCTGATGTTACTGATCGCAAAATATTTAGCTATTTTTAGCAACAGTGACCTTGACCTTGACCCAACCGGCTCCAAATACAACCCCATGCGAGATAAGCATGTCAGCTAGAAATTAGAGTTGTTGGATGCAAATATTTACCTGAATTACTATAAATCAAATAAGGAGTATAATTCTGCTTAATTGCAGGTCAGTACAAAAAGGGGCATAATCATGATTACAGGCTGGTCAAAGTTATAGGTCTTGGTCATTAAAAATACATAAAGATGCGGACCACATATGTGACATATTATTTCAATATCTGAAGCAAATAAAGAGATATGGATTAGTTGAATTCAATTGTTACCCAGAATTTTTTTAGTACAAAGAGAGGATATTTCTGCTTAATTGCAGGTCAGAGTTTTGGAATTTGGTACATGTAAGTTATATCACACAATGACCCTGACCGCATGTGTAGAGTTAAAATTGAAAAAAATGTCGTAGAAACAGTGATATAGAGAAGTTGCAAGTTCACCTTAACCAAATTTCTTTGTACAGAAAGGGGTATAATTGTCCTAAATTGCAGGTCGGAGTTATGAAACTTGGGTATTACTAACACAATCACCTCAAACACATGTGTGAAGTTTCAATTGAATAGCTATAGTACAAATAGTGAAATAAAGATCTTCCAAGTTTACCTTCACCAGAGCATAACGTAGACACAGACGCCAACATTTGGGTGAGTAGTATATAGCTCGCACTATTGGGTGAACAGTCAAGCTAATAATACACATGATACATAAATTCACATTGATAGTATAAAATCATCGTAAATTAAGTACTTAATAAAAGTTCAAAATATACTTTTTTAACAATAAAGAACTCTGCAAAATGTTAAGAATATAAATTATGAACCTGTACAGGAAACAGTGTTAAATGCATTATAAGGATTGAAAAAAACACAGCAGTATTGGAAGTCAAATTGACAAATTATAATTATCTCATAATAAATCAATGAATAAAATATAACTACAACACTTTCTTAACATTATGTATAACTCCCACAACCACAGTTTATCGCCATTTTATAAATAATTATCAAACACTATACAACATGTGATGATTTTGAACAGTAAATTTGAAAGTATTTGGGCACAGAAAAATCAAAATATCCAACAATTTTTTTTTGAGCCACGCTCTCGGAAAAAAGGGCTTCATGCATGGGTGTAAAGTGTTGTCCAAGATAAGCCTGTGCAGTCCACTAAGGCTAATCAGGGACGAAATTTCCACTTATATTGTATTTTTCGTTTAAAGTAAGTCTCTTTTTAGTGCAAATCCAGATAAGGGGAAAGTGTCATCCCTGACAAGCCTTAGCCGACTGCACAGGCTTATCTTGGATGACACTTTACGCATATGCATTAAGCCCTGTTTTCCCAGAAGAAGTCTCATGTGTTTACAGTTGATAAGCAAACTGAAAGACTCCAAAATATTGCTTCATAACATACAAAGAGTTTTGCTGGCTACATTCCTATTTTGATCACAGAGTTTGCAACATAAAGTTTACCTAATTTCTAAGCTAATAATGTTTGCTTATTTTCATGTAAGGAGATTCAAAGAATATACTCAATTTCAGAGAAAAAAAAATGTCACAGTGAAAAGAGAACAACAACAACAATCTCTAGCAAGTTTTTGTCATTGGCTTAATTACAGTTAAATAAGTATACAAATGAGCCGCGCTATGGGAAAACCGGGCTTGTGAATGCGCTTGAAGTGTCATCCCTGATTTGCCTGTGTCGACACAGGCTAATCTGGTACGACACTTTACACACAGACATGAAGCCCCATTTTCCAGAGCGAGGCTTAAATGTACAAGATCAGTTAGCAAGCCTTCATTTTCACGGACTTCAGTTCACACTCAAGACCTCCTTGTATGACCTGACGAATCTTCTTTTGCACACCATTTTGACACGCGTCAAACTCACCCCATGGGCCGTAGAAACACCTCACTGAAAGAAAACCGTTTCTTTTATACCTAATGATAAAATATGACATTTCTGCAGTGAAATAACAGCAGTGAAAAGAACAAAATTGTTCTTTTCACCGGTGAAAAGAACACATTTTCGGAATTCCTTTTTCTATTTTTAGATTATCATATTAAGATCTACTTCCCTTGTTTATATCCTTGTTTATATTGTTTCTATGATCACGAGTGAAATAAAATATATTCCACCGAATCCAACAAATTTTCTTTTAATTTCATGCTTTTTTTTACAGTTTATTTACATTGTAAGAGTTTTACTGAAGAATTTCCCTGGAATAATAACGTCATTTCGTCAGCAAAATGATGTCATTTCAATGTATTGAGGCACGCCACGGGAGAGAGTGTCACTTCTCAGCGAAAGGGAAATTATTATTAATTAGTTTTTTGAAAAAGGGGCATAATAGAAACAGAAAATTTGTTCATGTCAGTGTAAGATCGTGTGTTATTTTACTCGTGATCATAGAAAAATAATATTTTCACTCGTGGCTGCGCCACTTGTGAAAATATATTTTCTATGATAACTCGTGAAATAACAAATGATCTTACACTGACATGAACAAATATCCTCTATATCTTTAGACATGATAAATTTGAGGTAACTTAAACCCCAAAATGTAGATATATTTTTCAATGAAAATTTGTCAGAAAATGACACAACATCAGCTGACTATCACAAAAATTCCAGAGACGGTCGAAACACCCTCTTAAAGGCAAGTACATCTATGATCAAAGGGAGAGAACCCAGAGAGTGGTGTAATATATGTATCCTGGAAAAAGCAACTTTTTTGAAAAACCCACTAATCTGCTGGTACAAATAAACATGGCCCATTTATAATTCTTTCAAAATCACACACCGTATCAACCGTTATTATTTAAAGTAAGCTATCATTGGTTGATATAATGGACCAGCGTTGTTTGTACCGGGGTGATTTAATAGTGGGTTTTTCTAAACTCGTGTTTTTCCAGGATACTTATTTTTTGATTAATTTCATCTATGATCAAAGGGAGAGATCACAGGAAGCCGTGTAATTGTTTTATCATGAAAGTTTTTACATCAGGAAAGGACACTGCAAGGTTTTTCTATAATAAATGTCTAAAAATCTGTAAGCTTTTACATACTTTATGGAAATGAAAGTTAAGGATTGGATAATAACACTGTTGTACGTTTTAACATGATTAACAAATATTGACATAAAAATCATATTACTGGAAACTAAATTGTTTTAAAACTCTATGTGACCGAATTATAAACATACTGTCTTAATAACATTATGTTCCTGAAAAAATTAATAAACAAATGTACAAAAAATGAAAAATTTACAATTTTTTAAATACATGAATGAACCTTAAATAACCTTTTAATACATGAACATAATTATAAGAAAATCATACTATACCTTGTCCGTTTTTCTTCTTGCATGATTTCTTTGTTATCTTCTCCTGTTTGCAGTTGGATCCGCCTGATTCCAGAGTCTGTGTACGGGTACGCATTGGATTCTCTGTCGTGTCACACTCTGACCATGTCCCTGCCCCATACATACATTCTGCAACGAATGCAAACAAGAGCTTTGTTACAAACATGACTAACCATGTGATACATTAACTGCTTTGTCAGCTATATCCAAGGTTGGATCACTAGGCATAAAAAAAACGTTGTTTAATATGGTGATGGTGACACATTTCAAATTTCTATTTTATTGTTTGAAGAATGTGAAAGTGGTTCTCTCAAAAACGTATAACGTTTTTGACAAACAAAACTACCAATTAATGACAGAAAGAAAAACTGACTGATGGCCCATCAGAGAGACTCCAATATAATCCCTCCTTGTGGAGAAGAGTTAAAGATTGTTGTTGTTCACTTTGTTTCCTGGCAACAGGAAATTTCAAACCACTATGTTCAATACAAACAGTTACCCATAAAGAAGTGGTTGGTGCTGTACTGCCCATTTAAATTATTCTTGTGCAAAAAAGGTCAACCTCAAAACTAAGTCAAGGTCAAAGTGTGAATGGGTGACATGAGTAAACTAGGTATGGAACCAGCTGTCAATTAGAATGATACAAAGTCCAAATTGTGTCAAGGTCACAGTTAGAATAGGATATATAGGTAAACTAGGAATAGTTATAAGCAATAGAAGTCCTTTTGAATTATTTTAAATCCAAAATAAGGTCAAGGGCACAGTGTGATTGTGTGATATGGTTGGATTAGAGATGGTTTTAAGCAATAAGTATCGAGGTTACAAAAACTGTTTAATTGTTCAGCTGTTTAATCAATTTTTTAAATAGATTTTTATATATGTATGCAGATAAATGTACAATTTGTCATCATCTTATTTTAGGCAAACTCAATTTCAAGATTTATTGACTATATCAATTAAATGTATCGGTATAACAAAGTAGGCTATTTTTTTCTTTTTTTTCCTTAGTCAGAGCCCAATACCCAATTGTCTATCATTAACCTATTATTACCATTTGAGAATCATTATTTATCTATTTAATATATTTCCATCACATTTACAACACACAAGCGCACATACTTTTTCCACCAGTCTTGCCACATTTCTTGGACAGCACTCGGGAGCTTGGACATGTGGCCAGAGAGCCTGGCCGGACTTTGTCTACTCTGGTCATCTGGTCAGTCTCCCCATCACATGCTGACCACTCCCCGCTGTCAAACCTACACTCTGTAATAGACGGGCAAATGCAACACTCTGAGCCTAGTTCTGGGAAAACTGGGCTTAATGCATGTGCAGTCCACACTGGCTAATCAGGGACGACACTTTCTGCCTAACCTTGAATTTTGTTTAGAAGAGACTTTCCATTAAAAAATTCCATAAAAGCCAAAATTGTTTTTCCCGATTAGCCTGTGTGGAATGCACAGGCTAATTTGGGATGACACTTTAGGAACATGAATGAGGAAATTTTGCTAGAACTCTGCAAGTTTAATCAAAACCTATTTATTTTAGCTTTATTGCACTGAAAGCCTAAGGTTTATAGAGAAACTTTTGAGTCCATTTCCTGGGTGGAACCAGTACTTTGTGTATTAGAGTAGATCTCAAGAACACTTCAAGAGTTTTGATTGAATCTGGGACCTCCTCGTTGCTGTGCGAACACCATATCTACTACAACACCATGACCTCTATATGTATATCTGGTTGAAAAGCAAATGCAGAGTTAGGGGGTAAGCGTGTAAAGGAGCATGGAACCTTCAACAACTGGTTTGTGAAGCCAGTTAGGTTACACCACATATGCTACAAAATGTGCAGGGCGAATTGTCTCGGAGAATGCAGAATGATATACTTTTAACATTGCTGTGATAAATTATGGATAAAAACATCTATTTAAAAAAAAAAACACACAAAAAACTTCATAGTTACAGTATTGTTAATATAAGAGATTAACAAGGTATAATAAATCAATGACAAGAAACCGTCGGAGAGGGGTGTTGCTCCTGAAAGTTTGTTTTTTTCACAATATTGTACTATATATTCAGATAAAAGGAAACATCTTGAGGGGCATAACTTTGGCCAAAAAAATACAATGGATGGTTTAGCAACTTAAAAATTTCAAAGGGCCATAACTCTCTTAATAAATCATCTAACCAGAACCCACTAATAACATGCGCATCTCCTCAAGGTAGTTAAGCTTCCCATAAAGCTTCATTGAATTCCAGTCAGTAGTTAGGGAGAAATAGCCCAGACAAGAATTGCACTATATGTACAGTTTGTAGAAAATTTCAAAGGGCCATAACTCCGTAAAAAATCATCCGACCATAACCGGCTGATAATATGCACATCTCCTGTTGGTAGTGCAGCTTCCCATAAAGTTTCATTGAATTCCCGTAATAAGTTGCTGAGAAATAGCTCGGAAAAGAATTGCACTATATGTACAATGGACAATTTCAAAGGGCCATAACTCTGTGAAAAATCATCCGACCAGAACCGGCTGATAATATGCACATCTCCTCTTGGTAGTGAAGCTTCCCATAAAGTTTCATTGAATTCCGGTCATTAGTTGCTGAGAAATAGCCCGGACAAGAATTGCACTATATGTACAGTTAATGGAAAATTTCAAAGGGCCATAACTCTGTGAAAAATCATCCGACCAAAACCGGCTGATAATATGCACATCTCCTCTTGGTAGTGAAGCTTCCCATAAAGTTTTATTGAATTCCGGTCATTAGTTGCTGAGAAATAGCCCGGACAAGAATTGTACTATATGTACAGTTAATGGAAAATTTCAAAGGGCCATATCTCTGTGAAAAATCATCCGACCAGAACCCGCTGATAATATGCACATCTCCTCTTAGTAGTGAAGCTTCCCATAAAGTTTCATTGAATTCTAGTCATTAGTTGCTGAGAAATAGCCCGGACAAAAATCCGGACGGACGCACAGACGCACGAACGCACAGACAGACGAAGCAGCGACTAAATGCTCCCCACAACAAATTTGGGGGAGCATAAAAAACCTCATCTTTTGATAGGTTCCACACAATATTGTGAATTAAATATCATTGCAGAAGTTTTATTTAAAGTGCATTTTATTTAGCCAGGGCAATCACAAAAGGTTACCAAATAATTGTATAAAACAAGGATTACTAACGTTTTTTACACTTTCTGGAATATTGTTTCACTGGGGTGCAGGTTGAAGGACCACTTGTCAAGACCTGGCGACGAGTTATTATGTTTGTTGTGAGATCACACTCAGACCAGGGCTCCATCTTGTACTGACATACTGAAAAATATTGCATACAGTATGTTTTCTATAAACACTGCCATACCCTGATTTATATGATGCACCACCCCAGTCATTGNTCAATGATGACCCAATGTACCCTTTTTTTAATAATACCCCTCCACTTATCTTAATTATGACCTACCCTTTGTTTTCATAATTCCCCCTCCACTTATCTAAATAATGACCCACCATTTGTTTGTAATGATTCCCCTCCACTTATCTTAATGATGACATACCTTTTGTTTTAATAATGCCCACCAGTTATTTTAATGATGACCCTCCCATTTGTTTTATTATTGTCTACCATTTATTTTAATGATGACCCTACCCTTTGTTTTATTATTGCCCACCACTTATTTTAATGATGACCCTACCCTTCGTTTTATTATTCCCCACCACTTATTTTAATGATGACCCTCCCATTTGTTATACTTATGCTCCACCACTTATTTTAATGATGACCCTACCCTTCGTTTTATTATTGCCCACCACTTATTTTAATGATGACCCTTCCCTTTGTTTAAATAATGCCCAACCACTTATTTTAATGATTACCCTACCCTTTGTTTTATTATTGCCCACCACTTATTTTAATGATGACCCTCCCATTTGTTATACTTATGCTCCACAACTTATTTTAATGATGACCCTACCCTTTGTTTTATTATTTCCCACCACTTATTTTAATGATGACCCTACCCTTCGTTTTATTATTGCCCACTACTTATTTTAATGATGACCCTACCCTTCGTTTTATTATTGTCCACAACTTATTTTAATGATGACCCTCCCATTTGTTATACTAATGCTCCACCACTTATTTTAATGATGTTCCTACCTCTCATTTAAAAAATGACATCAACCTCTTATTTTAATCATATTTTAATAATGTTGATATCCTTCATTTGAATAATGTTGATACCCTTCATTTGAATTATGTTGATACCCTTCATTTTATAAATGTTGATACACCTTATTTAATAATGTAGTGCCCTTTATTAAATTAATGTTGATACCCCTTATTTAATTAATATTGATAACCCTCGTTTTAATAATGTCCAACCTCTCATTTTATAAAAGACCACCAATTTAAACAATCTTGTCACCACAATTTTAAGTTATATCCCACCCGTTTTTTTTTATAATAGCCTTGATTACTTCCTTTGTGAAAAAACGATCAACTTATCCACACCATGAACACATTTTCATTAGGAACATTATTTAAATACATGCATATTAAAAAATTATTACCATTAACATTATTTTTCTTTCCTTTGCATTTCTTCTCAATCATTTGCGTTTGTTCGCACTTTGCTGGGTCACCCCTTTTAAGCGTTTTTACCATCTGTCGCATGTTGGTTGTTGCGTCACACTCTCCCCAGTTTGTTCGACGGTACTTGCACACTATGTAAGTAGAGGGTACATTTACCGGTAGAAGACAATGCAAGGGAAAGCATCACTTACCGAAATTCAAAAAGACATTTTCATCTGAAAATATTTTATATCTATTTAGGACCCTTGCAATACACACTTTCATTAGGAAAATCATTTTAATACATGACTTGTGTTCATTCTAAAAATAGTGATATATAACCCTTTGCATGCTGGGAAATTTGTCGTCTGCTAAAATGTTGTCTGCTAAATTTCTAAAATTAGCATTTTCTTTGATTTTTTTTCAAAGAATACTATCAGAATAGCAAACAGTTTGGATCCTGATGAGACGCCACGTTCTGTGGCGTCTCATCTGGATCCAAACTGTTTGCAAAGGCCTTCAAAATCCGGTTCCAGCGCTCAAAGGGATAATCAAGTGTGAATATACTGTCAGCCACCTCAGCTGGCAGAGTGCTTCACAGAGTTGACTTCCGGAGTAAAGCCCTCAACTTGAGAGGGGTCAAGAAAGTTCTACTAGAGGATAGAAAAACTAAAAGCTTGTGATTTGCTTGATACTGGTTTATTTATATTTTGAAATGACCTTGTTTATTGATGAAATGAGCTGCGTTCCGGGAAAACTGGGCTTAATGTATGTGCGTCAATAGACACTTTCCACCTAAACTGGATTTTCACTAAGAAGTGACTGCTTTTAATAAACAAGAGCAGCGTCGAGCCGATGCCAACGCTCGGCTGCGGGTGCAGTTTTGAAAAAAAAAAAAAAAGTTTTTTTGACCTTTGACCATGAAGGATGACCTTGACCTTGACCTTTCACCACTCAAAATGTGCAGCTTCATGAGATACACATGCATGCCAAATATCAAGTTGCTATCTTCAATATTGCAAAAGTTATGGCCAATGTTAAAGATTTTGGTCGACGCGGACAGCGGACGGCGGAATACGAGCTGTCTATGACAATACCTCAGGTTTTCTTCGAAAACAGCTGAGCTAAAAAATACCATTAAAGCGGAAGTGTCGTCCCTGAAGAGGCAGTGCAAACTGCATGTTTGAATCTGAGACGACCCTTTACGCACATGCATTTAGCCCAGATTTTCCAGAACGAGGCTCAAATTATCAAACGAACCACATGCATATTTATAATCTAATACACCAAATATTCTAAAGCCAACCTTCCATTCTGATTCAATATAGGCAGTTTTCAGTTATCGACATAAGCATGTGTTTTTATAACTGGTTTTACAGATTAGATCAGCTTAACCCTTTGAGCGCTGGCACCGGATTTTGAAGGCCTTTGCAAACAGTTTGGATCCAGATGAGACGCCACAGAACGTGGCGTCTCATCAGGATCCAAACTGTTTGCTGTTCTGATAGTAATCTTTGAAAAAAAATCAAAGAAAATGCTCATATTAGAAATTCAGCAGACGACATTTGAGCAGACGACAAATTTCCCAGCATGCAAAGGGTTAACAGATTAGATCAGCTTAAATGCCCAGGAAAAGAGTAGGTGAACTGACCACCATTTTGAGACAGAAGAACTGTTCATCATGCCCAAACAAACAAACAATTAACACAACCCTTAAAGTTTCTTACAATGTGGACGTAGATGTCGATCTTTGCACTTCTTTGTTTGAACTTTCGTGGCGTTACATACACTAGGATCGCCCTCTATCAAGGTCATTGTGCGGGAAACTGTGTTGGAGGCTGCCTCGCAAGGTCTCCATGCACTCTTATCATACTTGCAACCTGTGGAAAATAAAGAAATAAAAGTATTTGCAAGTGACAATGTCATCCAATGCATTTGATGACCGCAAATTTAGAGTTACGAGACACTTTGACTGATGGAACACCTTTACCCCTGATTCTGATCCAATATGCTGCAAAATAAGGAGGGTGATCATTGGTTAAAACTTAATCTCTTGTTATTTAGTTACCAATTATCATATATTTTATTTTTGCAAGCTGAACCAAACTGAATTTTGTTTTCAATCATTTCATTAATTACTGATCAGTAGATACATCTAAAAAAATGAATGCATTAACAAATACTGTATTTCAGCTTCAGTTATAAATAGGAGATCATAATCAATTAATCAATTAATTTACTTTGAATCCTTGGATATTTAACCTTGTACAAAACCAGAAATATGACCTCTACAAAGTTCACAAGCTCAAAATTGATGTTGAACGATGGACAACTTATGACAGGCAGAGGTCAAAAGGTGATCACATAATCTAGCCATGAGTATGTTGTACTCAAGTGAGCTTACAAATGTTATAAGCTCAAGGTTGACGACAAGTGATCGAAAACACACAACTAACAAAAAAATATCACAAAAGCACACAATGATGTTCAAACATTTTGTTTTCAATAGGCAGTTATTTCCCCTTAACCTCTAGCTAAGCTGTTTAAACTTAAATTTTTATGTCAGCTGAAGTTTATCACATAGCATTCTTGACAAGTTGACAGAGAAATAACATCATGGTCTATCAAATATTATAAACATGGAAAATATCCAGTAGAATTAAACTTAAATCTAAAGTAATATAAAACTGCAGGTTCATAAACTACCGAAAACATTTAACACTGCCCCGAGCTACAATATACACCTTTATGACGGTCAACTTTCTGTTGACAGAACCTTATATTGAACTTGTTAATGAACTTGTTTTATTGATGTAAATGTGTACTACATGACAAACTAAGATGTATGACTAAGATGATACTCATCTTGTCAACAGGACATGAGACTACTCAGATACCTTTTTGTCAAAACTGATAGATTTTTATAGATTCATGTCCAGTACATAAGTCAATAATTAATAATAAATTATTACGGTAGATTGTTGAGTGTCACATTAGTATTGATGACTGTTATTAAATAGTGCATACACACTTAAATAACTACACGTATAAAGGTCGGGATTATTTTTAAATATAGAAACTTTTTTTATTTTCTGTCAAAACCAATCAATTTTATGAGCTCACGTCTAGCACAAAAGTCATGAAATAATAATACACCATAAGATTTTTCAGAGTCAATCCGATATAATTGACTGAAATAAAACAGTGTTTACGCACTTGAATAACTATTAAGATCAGGCTAAATTTTAATAAATTAATTTTTAATTTTATTTAACCTAAGGCACCATTTTTGCATATAATTATTAAACATTGAGACAAGAACACAATTCATGTCGTGAGCAATAACTTTAAACTGTCACCCCCATGTCTTCATTAAAATTCATACATATTTGACACATGTGAAATAATTATGCATTTAAAATAAGTTAATTTATTGAAACATTCACAATGCACACACTCAACACAGCAAACTTATCAAGAAAGCTACAACCAAAGTCGTAAACAATTCAAAATTAAATGAGAACATTTTCCTTTTCTGAAATATCAACAAGTTCGTAGTTTTTTTTCAAAATATCTTAAAAGTTATCAACTCATACATGGCCAGGGTGAAGCCCACCAAAATTAACCGGATATGGACCTTTAAGATTAAAAAATTGTAATACTGTTAATGTGAATTTATTATTTTTTTCTCTCTGCAATGGAGTTAATTCCATAAATGCGATTCAACACTTGCAAAATGAGCATGATCAAAACCAAATACCCAATATAAATAAAGGAAACAAGCCAAGGGTGTAATATATAGAGGATATTGGTTTGCTTTTGGGGCAATAAATGAAATGCAGAATACCGGGTAATCAGGGACGACACTTTCCGTTTTTATTGTATTTTTTGTTTAAAAGAGAATTATCCTTAGCAAAAAATCAAATTAAGGCAGAAAATGTTGTGCGGACTGCACAGGCTAATATGGGACAACATTTTACGCACATGCATTAAACCTCATTTTCCCATAGCGAGGCTCCAAAATTTCTCAGTTAAGTGAGACAATTTACAATTACAAGAGCACTGGCGTTTGTAAACATCAGTGACTAGTTACTATGCTTTACATAATTTTCTGTTATTTAATATGTTTCCATCTTTTTGATGATTTGCAATGATGAACAGTGACAATCATGCATTAAGAGTTTATGTCAAGTTAAATTTAAATGTTAAAAAGAAGTCCTAAATGAAAAAATACTGAAATTTGTTTTCCAAATAATTTTCAATATTTCATCACTAGGCATTAAATAAAATGCATATAGAATTCACAAGTATCCGGTTAATGTTAGCAAAATTTATTGTATTTACTTTTGAAGTGATTGAATTTAAAAAGCATTGAATTATGAAAGTACATGTAATCAATTTCAGATTAAGTCTCAATTTAAAGGGGATATTCACTGTCACGTAAATATAAAGAGCTTTTAACCCTTTGCAAGCTGGGAAATTTGTCGTCTGCTAAAATGTTGTCTGCTGAATTTCTAAAATTAGTATTTTCTTTGATTTTTTTTCAAAGAATACTATCAGAATAGCAAACAGTTTGGATCCTGATGAGACGCCACGTTCTGTGGCGTCTCATCTGGATCCAAACTGTTTGCAAAGGCCTTCAAAATCTGGTTCCAGCACTCAAAGGGTTAAAGGGGATATTCACTGTCATGTAAANTTTTCTCAGTTAAGTGAGACAATTAACAATTACAAGAGCACTGGCCTTTGTAAGCATCAGTGACTAGTTACTTTGCTTTACACAATTTTCTGTTATTTAATATCGTCACCTCCCCGCAAAAATGGCCAACCTCAATATTTACAAGTTTTCAGAAGAAGGAAAAAACTTCATATTTTCTTTAAAAATTACAAAATGAAGCTAAAACTTTGCATGATGACTTTTTAAATGTCCCTACATGTGTCATAATGTTTAAAGTGACGTGTGACTTTTTTTTTTTAAATGAGAAAAATGTCTATCTCAAGCTTTGACTCAAGCTTAAAGCGCTTGAGTTAGACAATTTTCTCATATTTTTTTCATCTGCCGCATTTACTTTGGAAATTTTCGCATTTACTTAGGAAATTTTCGCACACATTTACATGGTTATAACTTTGTAAGCCGATTGGAAAGGACCTTGGAGTTCTTCGCGGGAGAAGCGGGCCTTTTTCACCTTTGCAAAAATGTAAAAACACGTTTTCGCGCCAAAACTGAGATTGACCATTTTCGAGGGGAGGTGACGATATGTTTCCATCATTTTGATGATTTGCAATGATGAACAGTGACAAGTCATAAATGAAAAAATACTGAAATTTGTTTTCCAAATTATTTTCAATATTTCATCACTAAGCATTAAATAAAATGCATATAGAATTCACAAGTATCCGGTTAATGTTAGCAAAATTTATTGTATTTACTTTTGCAGTGATTGAATTTAAAAAGCATTGAATTATGAAAGTACATGTAATCAATCTTAGATTAAGTCTCAATTTAAAGGGGATATCCACTGTCACGTAAATATAAAGAGCTTTTTAAATAATGCATATTTCCTCCTTTAAGGCGGATATCTCATATAAACATATTAACCAAACCATAAAAATAAATGAGAAATGTGAAATAAAATCAATTCAGTATCTTGTAATGGTATAATAAATCAAATGCAGTTTACTTTCATGAATAATGACAAGTTTACGCCGAAAGCGACGCATTTAGTCACATTTTATGCAGATCCCAAAATTGTGTCAATGTGTCATATGATAAAATCTGCACAGATGAGTGGTGATTTCCCCCTACGGTGTACACATTTTTTTGTATATGAATGAGTTTTCAACCTAACATTTAATGCAATTGTGTATAACTCTTATTTCATTGATGTTCTGGTACTAATTGTCCTTAACTTTTATTTGAGGGTTGTTCTGGTAACACTGAGCTTAAATGCATGTGTGTAAAGTGTCAGCCCCGATAAGCCTGTGCAGTCTGCACATGCTTATCAGGGACAACGCTTTCCGCTTAATTTTCTTTTAAAGGAAGTACCTTCTTAGCAAAATCCCAGAAAATTGACTACAGAGCGTTTCAACAAGCATTCCGCTTTTGATGCAAAAATAAATAAGTTAAAAAAAATGATCTTCGCTTACCATGTTGATTTTCTTCTTTCTTTTTCTTTTGATGTCCACAGGGTCTGGTCTCAGTAATTCTTGGCTGGCAGCGACCTTTTATGAGGTCCATTTCCCGAGACTTTAGACCCGTCTTGGGATCACACTGTCCCCATTTACTCGCTTTTATGTACTTGCACTTACCTAGAAAAAGGCCAACACTTGATTTAAATTCTTTTGTTGTCATTTTAGTGCGGAAATTAAGGTGTAAGCACTTTCGATCAAACCTGTGACAACAATAGATCACACCACAGACTGTACTCTTTAATGTACTCTTAACCCTTTCCTGCTCAGATAAGCACTTTGAGGCGTATGTTGTTCCTTAGAAAATCAAGTTTACTTAAAGACCTTTCTTAATAGATTCAAGTTATTAAGGCTTCACTTTCAAATCTAAAGGCCCAGTCTCACTATGATACCGGTGGAGCCCCGGTGCATGATCCGGGATCTACCGGGATGAACCAGGGCTCTACCGGGATGAACTTGGGCTCCACCTGGGAGACCGGGATGAACCGGGGATGACCGGGGCTCCACCGGGTAAGTATTTAAATGTTTAATACCTCCAGGATGAACCGGGAGTCACCGGGAAGGACCGGCAACGACCAGTGCGGCACCGGGAACAACCGTGACGGCACCGTAGCTCCACCCGGGCCCATACAGACCCCGGCAGAGCTACAGCATCGCCCCGGTTGTCACCGTTGGTGCCCAGGTGGAGCCCCGGTGAATGCCGGCAGAGTCCCGGTATAGCTACGGTACATTGGTAAGCCGGGACGCCACCAGCATTCACCGGGGCTCCGCCTGGGCATTACCGGCGACGACCGCGATCAAACCGGGGCATTGCCGTAGCTCTGCCGGGGTCTGACGCCGGTATAGTGCCGGTGAGTGCCGGCGGAGTTACGGTTGACCAGGGCTCTGCCGGACGCTGCTGGCTTTCACCGGGGCTCCACCTGGGCATTACCAGCGAAAACTGGGGCTCTGCTGGGGCTTCACCGGGATAAACCGTAGCTAGTCCCGGGTTGACCGGGACTCTGCCGGGTTGTTGACTGGCTTCAACCGGGGCGGCACCGGGAAATAGTGTGACCGTGTTAAAACTTTTTAACAAATCACTCCGGTTCTCGCCGGTCGACCGGCGTTAGCAAACCGGGATGGACCGGGGCTCTACCAGCAATAGTGAGACTTGGGCTTAAGATACTGATGAGAAGCAAAAAGCATAAAATCTGAACAGACTGCAAATTACTCGCAGGCTGTTCTGGTTTTATATGCTGTGTATAGCCCTTTCCACTTTGCTTCTGAGTGGGAAAGGGTAAAGTGAGATCTCAATGCAAACTCTTAGGCAATATCAATATGTAGTCTTTACTGTTTATTAGAGAAACTGTATTTAATGTTTAACCTTTTAATCTCTTTATGTAGCAAGAATTATGCAATCACTGTTTTACATAATGTACCGGTATCTCTTAATTTGTTGAAAATTGTTACATGTTGTATCAAAGATGTTTCTGCAATCTCCATAGAATCATCGTTCATGGAAACGTTTTTGAGTATTTGCGATATCCAAGATGGCAAACCAAATTAAAAACTGAACACAAGGGGGCTAAACAAAAGATGTTGTTACATGTAATTGTGATTTTTTTTATCCATAGAATTATTTACATCTATAAGGTGAATATTCATTACATATAGTATATGAAATTACAAAACAACGAAGACATCTGAAAACCTGTTGTTTTTTACTTACAGAAAATGAAACACAATCATTTAAATACACATACAAATTCATTATGAAAATAATGTTTGCAGAAATACTTTTAAGGCCTCGATGTTTACGTTTGCAGATTTTCTCAACCGTCATGGTGGGTTGGCAGGTGCTTGGATCCCCTCTCTTCAATGTCTTCACCATGACCTTGATATTCGTGGTCGCGTCACACTCCCCCCACCTGCCTTTCTTGTATACGCAACCTAAAGAATCGAATAAATAAAAAGATATAATTATTCTTTAAAAAAAAATTATGACACAAAATGTCATTTTGATTCTGGTTTCATAATGCAATAATCAGAATTATTATAAACCTATTTTAATTTATATCACTCATTACCTGTTGTCCTTAGTACCAAGTGACCTTCCAATATTCTATTCTATACTATTTAAGACACGTGTGTCCAATATATTCGGTATTGGATGGTCAGAGTTTAAACGATCAATTCCAAATAAAATACAAACAAATCATTCACGAAAAATTGATAGAAACTACATGATTACAGATCTGCGAAAAATGGTAAAATAATAAGGCCAACATTTAACCCTTTGAGCGCTGGAACCGGATTTTGAAGGCCTTTGCAAACAGTTTGGATCCAGATGAGACGCCACAGAACGTGGCGTCTCATCAGGATCCAAACTGTTTGCTATTCTGATAGTATTCTTTGAAAAAAAATCAAAGAAAATGCTAATTTTAGAAATTTAGCAGACAACATTTTAGCAGACGACAAATTTCCCAGCATGCAAAGGGTTAA
>VMBQ01002137.1:0-23794 GCA_007657795.1 Dreissena rostriformis | reverse complement strand
TCTTACCGGGGGGGGGGGGGGGGAGGCTTGTTTCCCTGCTATGTTTATAGTAAAAACTATAAAAAATCTCCTGACACCAAAAGGCTAAGGGACTTGGTCTTTAACATAAATCATCAAATGGTGCTCCATTATTAAGTTTCGTCAAATCATGCGTCTGTTGTCTAAATTGGTTCCACCCTGTATGTAACTTAGTAACCCTGGCATAGTTGTTTTACCTGCTTTTCACCTTAAATGACCTTAACATAACGCCAGCAGACTCTAATGAATACACTCCACTCATTCCATTGACTGATTTAAGCATGATCCCCCGGAACATTGGAAACATCACATTGTCTTTGCAGTATAGGATGTTACACTATTCAGTGTAGTGAAATGCGCAGTACTCTCTGCATGTTCATTTTGGCTCAGTAACAATTACGCATTACCGGTAAATTCTATTCCCAAGACTTTTAGGGTCAGTGCTGGATTAATTTATAGTATTACATTATTCTTGTTTTTATATATTTTTGCTGGACATTTCATAAGCTGTTTCCCCACCACTTCCCCCCCAAGATGGCGACCAGCCGGTAGCCAACGGACTGTCCAATGGACCCGCGGGCTGCAGAGGACCCCCACCGCCGCCATTGCCGTAAAAGTGACAGACCCGCACGCCGCAGTGGACCCCCGCCGCCGCCACCAGCAGAACACAAACCATCACACGCTCACAGTGAAACGGACCTTTCCCATATAAGTGACAATGTGTCAAATCTAATTGCAGGACCTTATCAATATATGAAAATAAAAGAAATTGTACTTAACTTCAACACGGTCTTCTTCTTTTTGTTCGGTGGTTTGGATAAATGTCCGCTACGAAAAAAGTAGCATTAGTATGAACATCATTATTTTAACTTAAATATTTGAGGACCTAGCAATAAGAAGTTTTACTTTGTTTCACGATATCACATTCAACGACGTTTCAGTGCATTTAATTGTATGACGTATTGTAATATCTGCATTTCATCAAGTTCATTGTGATGTGACATGATTGACCTATGTGCAAAACAACCTATATACATTTATACAGGGGGACTATCGGTGGACACGTATGTGTTAACAGGATAAATAAATTTTGATAGCGCCTTAACCGACAGAGCTATTTTGCGCAATGGGTATTAAAAGTGAAAACTAAAATATGACCTCAAAATGAAAACTGGAAAAGGGCCAAACAATTAATAAAATGAATGTAATCTCCAAATGCCTTAATACTTTTTCACATGAAGTTTTGATGAAAAACTTCACGGGCAATTAATAACATGTAACTTCAATATAAAAACATAACCAAAACAAATACACTGATGAATACCTTCATCTGCCACAGCTTGTGACCCGGTTTGTGATGCCGTGAAACCACTTGCCATTTTTAGGTTTTTCTGCAAGATGCAATTGATGATAAAAGTAAAAATTTAAGGTCTTATTATGGCGGTAAAATACAACCAGCTTATAATTCATAATCTGAAATGCCACAACTAATCGCACATATGTAAGCTAGTAGCCGACAGCTGCATTTCTTGAATCAGACGTAGGTGGCGAATGGCTTTACATGGTGTTATTTGAATGAAACCTAGAATTGTGCTCTACCAACTGATGCAACTTTAATGTTAAATTGCAACATGGGGACGGTTAAATTGTTGTTAAATGAAGCGATAAAAATACACAGAAAACAAAACACAAATGTGTACCTATTGGACCTGTGTCATTCCCTTCTAGCCGTCAAGAACAACCTTTGGGACATAGGAGAGTACCTGTTACAAAAACAAATGCCAAAAATTATAAAAGATAAAGCAAACAATGGTCGGGTAATAAACACGTGTTTTAAAAATTACATTATGTAAATTATGTAAAAAAATAACGATAAAATATCAATCCTTTTTGATAAAATAGAAAACTATTTTTTGAGGCTTATTATTAAATACTTGTCTTAAAGAACATGGCATCAGTTTTTATCAGATTAGCACAATAATGAGTGTGTGTATTATCTATATTATACATGCATCATGTGTCTTTTGAATAACTGGAGTATCTGCAGTTTAAGGTTTGAATTAACACAGATTAAGGCTTCATTTTGCTTCAGTATGCTTGTACAAAATTGTGAGTTTAGCACATTTTTATTAACATAAAACTTGCAAACCTTTTCCTGTACAGCAGTAAGCCCCTGTACTGCCTCCCCACCTCTTGTCTTCTGCTGCTCCTTCGGATTTTTTCGCGCCTTAGCTACAGTCCGGTACTGAGAAAAATAGTATTTTTAACAAGAGCACCACATAGCGGGTACCAGCGCTCGGCTGTGGGTGCAGTTTTGAATAAAAAGATAAAAAAAGATAAAAAAAAAAATGACCTTTGAGCATGAAGAATGACCTTGACCTTTCACCACTCTAAATGTGCAGCTCCATGAGATACACATGCATGCCAAATATATCAAGTTGCTTTCTTCAAAATGCCAAAAATTATGACCAAACTTATGCCAAGGTAAACGTTTTGGGACAGAAACATACAATGATATTTTGACCTTCGACAACGACAATAAAGGCAACACCAGTTTTCGGTAACTGTTTTCGATAGTATTTAATATGATGAGATAACCAGCTTACCTGTCTTCTCTATGTATTACTGTTCAATTACTGCATATGTATTCAATAATGTTATTATTTGGAACATTTCGATCATAAATAAAGTATCATAGTGTAAACATTACGTGTGGAACATGTGTTATACACTGTTTTCGGTTGCAAAAATCGACAAGTAGCCCGCCCCTCCCATATAGGTAATTTGTTTCATAGTTTAAATTTGGTTTCTTGGACAGATATACTTCTATACAACTGAATAAAATAAAATTGGTTATGTATTATCGATTTATATTTCTTACTAACATTAAATAAACACTGTTTGCGGGTGTATCATTTACTGTTTACGTATATATGACAACACCGCATGCGGATTATTGTTATTAAAATTAATTTAATTAAAAAGTTATAACATATATTACTAGTATATTGAAATATCTTTAAAAAAAAAAACTATTCTTTTTCAAACAAGACATAGAAAAACAGCGATGTTTTCGTCTTCATATTCAATGTTTTCATATATAAAAACATTGTTTTTATTAAATTTACTATTTCGCGAAAACACAAACTCCGCGCAGAGAGTTGACTAAAACCAGCATAGCTGGATCAAATCCCTGCCGTCATTACCAATCACGTGACGATAGCCGAGCCACGTGATACAATAATAGCGTCGTAAAGTATCTACGGCATAGATAACAATGTGTATACACCAAAAAAGAAAGAGTCGGAGAATTGTTTTCTTTGTGGAATAAAAGAGATTTAAGTTTTACCGGAAACAAATAATCAAATATATAATGATATAAAATCCCTGCCGTCATAACCATCCACGGTATAATAGGCGAGCCACGTGATCCAATAATGGCGTCTAACAGTATCAACGGCTATTTTTTTTTCATTTTTTTTAAAGTTATTTTTACTGTTTTATTTAAGGTTATTAATTTATTTAGAATGAACCTAAACTTATTCACTATTTTCAAAATATAAAATAAAAGGATATTACTTTTCAAATTATAATACTTGAAAAAATAGCATCCTACCGAATCTGGTACGATTTTCTTGTGATGGCAGAGGTTGCATGTGAGAGAAATGAATGGCAAATCTGCATGGAGATTTGCGAAAACACTACTGTTTTCGATATCTAGTCATACCCTATCTCCACGCAGAGTTGTCGTTCCATGCTCTCATATACACCTCTGCGTTAGGCTCAGCAGCCATCTTGCCACGAATCGTGGCATGAATCTTGTCAAAACCGAACAAACGCATTCAAAGTATATTTGATTGGATTTTTAGGATCAGAGGCGTTAAATAATGAAATAGGTATTCTAAATATACGATACACCGTCCAAAACCTTGGTAGTTTATATGCAATTCTTTGGAAATATTTTATTGCCCATTTACGCAGATGGAATCATTCCGCGCACTTAACAGATGTAAACAAATGAACAAATTGAGTGACGTAATGCATTGCATCGACGGCAAACTTGTATTTACAGAGAGGAGACGGTCAGTTCTGTTGTATTTATCAAACAAAGCAAGGGGAGTTAGACAGTATAGATAGATAGATGGATAGATGGTTTTCTTGAAAGCAGTGAATGTAATGTAACCTTCGTGCAAGAGATTGTTTAGTATACTGTAACCTTCATGATGAACGCATGGAATGATCATGACATGAATAAGACGCTCTCATAAAAATAGTCCGTTCTGAGCCTATCACAGAGGTGAATGTAATGTAACCGTCGTGCAAGAGATTGAGTCATACCGTGATATAAAGGTAAGTATAAAGGTTACACTATACTAAATAATTGAGTCGTGAAGCCACAACCGCCAAATAATGCGTGCATAAACAATTAGAGGCAAAACGATAGCAGAACCGATAAAAGGCAGATATATCCATTACCAAGACATCAAGCCCCAATGTCCCACCCTCCCGTTGATAACAAACAGCGAGTAAGAAATGAGATACCTCATGCGATGTCGCTTCCACAGAAACAAGAACGCAAATAAAACATATTAGTGTGAATCCAATTGAAAGCAGTACAGAAATGGTCCAACCAGAATAATACATCCAGTCTTTTTTGGCCGAGCGCCCCAACCGCCGGACCAAGTATAACAAAAGTGAAACAAAGCAGTAGAGAGATGACAATAATTTCATACCATTGCAAAAATCTAGCTACGAGTGAACACTTAATAAATGATCTAATGAAAAATGCAGAATTTATACTTTTACAGAAAACTTAGTTATTTCAGTGTCTTTGCTAGGAGATATTAGCAAAGGGATATCCTATGCTGGTAAAGCTACTGACCAGAACAAGCCACTGCTTTCCAATCAACTCCCAAGAGGGCATGGAGGTTTAGTGGTGTTATGGAAGAAAAGCACAGACCCCCTGGTTACCCAAGTTAGCGACGGAAATGAGAGGACACAGTGTGTGGAGGTCAATAGTGAACCGAACGTCCTCATCTCTGCATATATGCCCTTCAGGGACCAAAGAAACAAAAAGAAAGAGAAGAATGCTGAACTCGAATTCCAAGAGTGCACCTATCAGCTGCGAGAAATTGTTCTAAAATACCAAAGCTCTCATAGTTTAGTGATTGGAGGGGACATGAATACATATCTTTCTGTTCAAAGACCTATGCTGCATAGAACTGAATATCTTCTTGAATTAATAACAGACTTAAATTTAAAGTTTAACGTTTCTGGGAAAACCTATGTAGACCCTAAAAGCCGTGAATGCTCAGAAATTGACATTTTCCTTGTTAAGCATATAAGTCATCAAAATCAGACAGCACCTCTTAAGAAAGAGATCCTTAAAAATGAAGAGTCAAATACGTCAGACCATAATCCAATTAAACTGAAAATTCCTGTGAACTTTAGCAGTAAAAATCAGAAGGAAAATCCATCCAAAATTAAAAAGATTAAATGGGACAAAATTGATAGTGCTTTATACGAAAATGAAAAAGATAAAAAAAATGTCTGAATTGAATCCTTGTGATCACACACTAAGGAGATTGAAGCATATTCCTTAAAAGTTTTTAAAATTGTAAATGACACTGTTAAATCCTTCTCCAGTAAGGTAAACGTGCAAAAATCAAGCCCAAAATTGAAAATATGGACTTGTGATATAGGATGTGCCTTAAAAGAACTACGTTCTGCATTCAAGTTTTGGGCAGAAGCAGGAAAACCAAGGGACCTTGAAAATAATCTATTTGAAGAAATGAAGAAACTTAAAAGACAATTTCGCAGATCAATCAGACATGAACATGCGCGAATTATCACACAAGACCGAGAGAATATTATGAATACACATAGCGGCGACAAAAAGGAAAATTAATAGACAACGCAAAACAGAATCATGTTATATAGATGATCTAAATGTCAATGGGGTGCAGTATATTGGTATAAATGAAATTTTGCACGGTTTTCAGACGCATTTTTCCCCTCTTGCAACAAAAATGGTGAATACACAGTTCGACAGCATATATCATGAACTTGTGAATAATGAACTATTACATATCAAGGCCTTGGTGAAAGATCGCGATATTAGTTTAATAACTGAAGAAGAACTTCAAAAAGCGATAAAAAACATTAAAAAGGGTAAATCTGCCGACTTCTTTTGGCTGACAATCGAAAGTATCCTGAAAGGGGGGAAAAACTTACACAATGTACTGTTACACTTACTGAACTCTATTCTGAAATTAGGGGCAATCCCAACGTGTATTAAGATTGGATTATTAATACCTGTTTTCAAAAACAAGAAAGATCGCTCTGACGTGTGTAATTTTCGGGGAATAACAGTTCTACCAGTTATAGGGAAGATACTAGAACTGGTGATCAGAAACCGAATCTCACCTACCCTCCGCGAAAAACAGAGCCCATACCAGCGAGGCTTCACGCCGAACACCTCGCAGCTACATGCTGCTCTGATGGTGAAGGAAGTAACAAGAGAATGCAAGGATAGTGGTGAGCCTCTGAATCTGATCTTCCTTGATGCAAACACGGCCTTCGATTTCGTTGATCATAGTCATCTGCTTCGAAGGGTATACCATGCTGAAATAACTGACAGGCACTGGTCAATCATACAGAGTATCAATACAGATGCAAGAAGTGTAGTCAAATGGAACGGGGAGTTGTCAGAGCCTTTCAACATAAATCAAGGAGTGCGTCAGGCAGATGTGCTCAGTACAGAACTATATAAAGTCTACATAGACCCACTTTTACACCGTCTGGAATCCGCAGATCTTGGGTGCTCGATAGGAACTATTAAGTGCAATGCAAGTGCTTGTGCAGATGATAACACTATTCATGCCAAATCCCCAGCAGTCGCCGAAATTCTTATAAATATGGCTGAAAAAGACTTTTCAAAATTCGAAAGATGTATACTACAGCCAAAGAAAATTGAAGCTGTCTTAATACTCCAATCTGGAAAAACAAAACATGAAGATAATGAGTTCTCAATATATGACAATATAATCACAACGTCTTCCTGTAGTACACATCTTGGACTTTTGCGAGCTCCTACACTGAAAGAAACCGCCGAATATAATGTCAATAATATCATTCAAACGGAAAGAAGGGCTGTTTAAAGCTTCATGTCAAGTGGACTCCGTGGTGTAGGAGGACTAGACGCACGATCAGCACTACACGCTATCAAAATATTTGTCAGTCCCATCTTGATGTACGGGTTGGAAATTGTGTTGCCTCCTATACAAGTTAGAGCTGGCGCAAAAACGGTTATAAAACAATTGTTTATGCTTCACATAAATACCCCTGATGTAGCCATCTACTTATTGAGTGGACTTCTTCCAATTGAAGCTATAATCCATAAAAGTGCCATTGTTACTTCCAACTCAATGTCTACAGAAAGATGATGCGGTTGAAAGGCGTGTAGACCTACGCAAAGTTAGTGTAAAAACTGCAAAAAGTGAAAGTTGGTTTATAGAAGTACAAAAACTGGTTGGAAAATATGATCTGGGGATTCCAGAAGAAATATTAGAAACCCCTGTGGACAAACCAATCTGGAAAAAGAGAGTTAAAACTGTCATCTTTAGACATTGGCAACACCTGATACTTACAAAAGCATTGAACACAAGTATACTAGGACATCTAAATCTACAACACATAGCCATAGGAAGACCACACCCTTTGCTACAGATACCAGATAAGATCATCTTGGGACGCCAATAGAGCCCTAGTTAAGCTAAAGTTGATGACAGGAACATACATTCTTCAGAGCACCAGAGCGAGTTTCAACAAAAGTGTGGTTGACCCAACTTGTCGCATATGAAATTGTGCAGAGGAGACGATGTTACACTTCCTGCTCGAGTGCACTGTCCTAGATATTGTGCGAAAACCAATCCCGAGTGATATTATATATGAAGTTAACCTCTTATCATGTAAAGCTACAAAGCTATGGGATGAACACTCTTTAGAAGAACAGGTTAACGTAATCATCGATTGTACTTCACTTTACATATGTGATCGAATCAGGCAGAGAGGCTTTCTTTTTTTTGAGTGGCCACTATCTCCTTCTACACTATTAGCACTAGAAACTTGAAACTTACACACATGATAGCTATGAGCATATGTGCGACGGTAACGGAATTTTGATCTGACCCCTGTGCCAGTGTGAATTTATATGCCAAACTGTCAAAATACTGTTAGAGATGCGTAATAATAAATAAATGTACATGAAGAAGTTGTAAAAAATGTATACTTTGATAAATTGATCATTAAATCCCCAAAATATATCTTGAATGTTTATATTAACAAGCTGAAAATATAAGTCAAATCTAGAAACATTACATATGTTAATATTAAAATGTAGAAGTTCATTTTTAGCTAATGGCATTCTTTTCTGATGGCCTTTTGTCCTTTCATCCTTTATGTCATGTCATCAACATTTATTTTGGGAACTATCTCATGGCGTTAATTGTTTTGGTCCAATCTTCATGAAACTTCGTAAGAAGATGTTTTTCAATTATATCTTGGCGGAGTTCAAAACTGGTTCAAGTATGCTCAAAAACAAGATCACTAGGTAAGAACATTTCCTTATGGCTATAGTGAAACCTTGTTAACACCATAAGTATTTTCGTTTTGCTCAATAATCATGAAACTTGTTCAGACTGAAAACTGATAAAATAAAACAGATTAAAACTTATTCCGATCCATTGAAAAACACCAGGGCGTTGGGCAATTTCACTTACTAGTATATTGCCAAAGTGAAATCTTGTGAATCCTCTATCTGTAAGATTTTTTGCTCAATCATCATTAACTCATAACATGTTTTTGATAGCCAAGCCAAGTTCTAAAACGATTCTGAAAACATCATGTGTGTCGAATATTTTTATGCAGTCATTGGAAAACTACATTTTTCCTAAAACTACATTTTAGCACCATAGAAAAAACATTCTTAAATTGACAGTTTTAATAGACACTTATATACCAGATTGAAAAATATTGCCCATAGCTACTGTAAAACCCTTGTTAGTTACAAAATTATTTACCTAAAAGGGAATTTGTTACATGTCTGAATATAAATCAAAATTGACTCAACTTAAGGAATGTCCACCATTGCTTCAAAATACGTATGATTAAAGTCTTGAAAACCTATTCATTACCTGAACTCTTAAGACGGGGTGCAGGATCACGTGACTTTGTGAGGCTCACAATAAAACGGTAATGGATGTTGACAAACCGGTAAGTGGTGCTTAAAAAAATAATCTTAAGAATTTCAACTGGTGCAAAAAAAAACAGTTTTTTTAGGCTGCTTATGGCATATGAAATGCATCAGAATTACTTTATTTAATAAGCCTGTGTTCTTGTTAAAAAAAAATATGTGTAGTGCATTCATGTACCCGGTTATGCTTCACGCAATGTGAAATTTTGACACCGATTTCAGACATATTCAAGGATGTATTCTTAAATCTTAAGATATCGGCACAAACTGCAAGAAACTGTCGTTTATGCACTAAATATTTTTGCAAATGTATTTCTATACCTTGCAAAAATAAAGTTCATAACGGTGTGTTTACATTCTGTCCAGCCCGTGTGTAAACCCATGAAACCCCCATTGATCCTGCACCCTGAAGATATAAAAAGCACATAAGAGAGAAATGTTTTTTTAATTAACAAAAATAATTAATTGAACATGGGAATAGAGGTACAATGAAAGCCACTGCTTAACAAAATTTGTGTGTATCAAACAACCATAATACAAATGTATTTAGTTCAACAGGTATGAGTGAAGAAAAAAACAACCATCATTCAAATTACAGTATGTGTTTATTGTAATGTAAAGTTTAAAAAAAATACAATAGTATTTTATATAAATCAAATTGTATACAGTATTAATACAAAATACAAATGCTATACATACGCTATACACATATTTTCGTCATGTAAGGCTAACTACATTTTTTTTCCCACAAGACATCAATTGTTCTATTAATTGTTGGTCAGCCATTTTTTTTTCAAAAAGTTATCTTTGTTCTTCATTTTGTTACTTTAATTCACTTTAGAAGTCTCAATGGTTTGAATTCACTTTGTAACAATATTTTTTGGGTGGTTTTCCAAATGGCAAGACAATATATTACAGTTTTGCCATATAATTAATAAACTTTCAAACATTGAACATAAAGTGGTTTTCCATATCATTAAAATATAGCTGAATACATTTTAGCATGAACACAGAATGTCTATTAATGCCAATTAAAGGAACCACCTAAATGAAAACAGTCTTAGCTGTAAAAAAGACCAGCTCATACAAATTACCATGAACACAAAAATACCCAATACATGTCATTAAAACAACTTCTGGATTTCACAGATTTTCGTTTTGTGTAACTAGTCTAAAATCAAGATTTTCTGGATATGTTTGTTGTGATTTCTTCAAATTCCGTACAACTGTCCAACCGTTGTTTCACGACTGACGTCCTGGAAACAACAGAAGCAGGTGCTTGTCCCACTGCATTCTTGTCTTGTAAAAGATTTACCGTTACAGAACCCACGCGGGAAAACTCTGCACTCATGTCAGTTAAGCTGCTGTTTCCATCCACAACCTGAAAATAGTTATAATTGTGCTGCTTTTGCACATTTATTTGACAAAGCATGATTTTTTTTTCTTAAAAAAAATCTGCATGCATTGCTGTAGGAATTCAAATATAGACAATCTTTTGCATGTATTAGCATTAAAAGCTTTAACTTGATAATGCACCATTTCTTCGTGACATTTCTTTTTTTGTAAATGTTACACATGAGTTTTGCATAAGCAGACTGCAGACATTACTTTAACAGTTTAACATATGGAATATGAGCCTGTGAAAAGTGGGTTTAATGATTGTGCGTAAAGTGTTGTTCAAAATTAGCCTGTTCAGTCCGTACAGGATAATCAGGGACGACACTTTCCGCTGTTATGGTTTCTTTCGTTTAAAGGAAGACTCTTCTTGAAGAAAATCCAGTTCATATGGAAAGTGTCGTCCCTGATTAGCCTGTGTGGACTGCACAGGCTTATCTGGGAGGACACTTTACGCACATGCATTAAACCTCCTTTTCAAAGAGCGAGGCACATATATATTTAATTTCTACATAAATTTGGATAAAATGCTCTATTGATTACATCAAGTCTCAATACAAAAGGCAATCTCACCAAAACCAGTGGCCTAACCATGGAACCGCCTTTGTCAGATTCTATAAGCCATGTTTCATGTTAATTATGCAGCTGTTGTAAATAGTCCTGAAAGAAACCAATCACCTCCATCATTTCTACAACAAAATCTTAAATAAAGAGCTTGATTGTGAACCTTAGATAAATGACTTTGATAAACCTAAAGTAAAATGTAGAAGTATTTCAGCAATGATATACCGGTACAACAATCGTGAGTGTATCATTGTTCACAAGCCATCCCATACTGGATGTTTGCTTGCTTAAGTTCATATACTAATATACATGTATACCATAACACAATAGAAATTTGTACATTCATAGTATTGTCTCTAGGTATCATTTACCACACTATTTGTTGGAATAAGACAATGTAGAAATATTTCAGCAATGATATACCGGTACAACACTCTTCATTGTATGATTCTTCACGAGACATCCCATACTTGATGTTTGCTTGCCTAAGTTCACATTCTAACATATATCATATCACAATAGAAACTGGCACATTCATATTATTGTATCTAGGTTTCATTGACCACACTATTTGTTGGAATAAGACAATGTAGTAATATTTCAGCAATGATATAACGGTACAACACTTTTCATTGTATTATTGTTCACGAGACATCCCATAATTGATGTTTGCTTGCCTAAGTTTACATTCTAACATATATCATATCACAATAGAAACTGGCTCATTCATATTATTGTCTCTAGGTTTCATTAAACACACTATTTGTTGGAATTAGACAATGTAGAAATATTTCAGCAATGATATACCGGTACAACGCTCGTCATTGTATTATTTGTTCACGAGACATCCCATACTTGGTGTTTGCTTGCTAAAGTTCACGTTCTAAAATACATGTATACCATTACACAATAGAAACTGGCACATTCATAAAATTGTCTCTAGGTTTCATTGACCACACTTTTTGTTGGAATAGGAAATCAATTTTGGAATGAACTGTGTGTTGTCAACGACACATTATACTGAGTTTTACCTTTTGTATTTATGAATTTTGACAAATTATAGGAAAAATAGACACTTGCTTATATGATTGCATCATTTTAATTGAGTTTGTAGTTATAAAACGTTCTTCTGGTCTATAACGAGCTTGTATCCTGTCAAAACATTTCTCTGGTGAAGTCCGCAAATAGACTGTAAATAATACACTGACACAATTTAGATTATAAACTGGCATTATTATGAAATATAAGATTAATAATTAACCTACAACATCAAACATATACATGCATATAAGCAACATACTGGTCTCGTTCATGAACAGTCATACGGAGAATTAAAGCAGCTGTTCATTATAACCTTTTGTCATACTTTGAAAAAGAGATTGCTGCAAAACCAGCTTGGAAATAGGATAAATAAATAACATCACCAGGTAACATACCAACAAGGTCAAGATGGCAGAACTGTACAGCATGTGTAAAGCACTCTGACAACACTGCAAATTCCATGTCTGACAACACACCCCTGTATGAAGAGTACACATTGTAATGTTTCATGTACAAAGAAAGAAAACAAACCAAGTTTTTGTATAGTAAACAGTTTACAATAAAAAGACATATATGATATATATGTATTACTTAACTGTGAAAAAAAGAGTAAGCTAAACACAATAAAACTTTCTAGAAAAGACACTTTAGCTATGATACGTTATGTACTGTGGGAAAATGAGTGTCTAAAGTTTTTTTTGTCATTAAAATTGTGTGAGTATGTATGTGTATGTAATTCTTTTGACCTTGCAGTCAATGATAACCCATGAAAGTGCAAGTACTTATTTCCAATGGGGTCCTTTGGTTTTGCTGAAGAGACAGCAAGCAGGATAGACAGTGTTGAGATACAAGGATTCCGGGTGCGATACACTAGTTCTTTGCGAATATATCCCTTGGCTCTATTACGTGCTCAGTGTATAGCACCGATACACGCGAGAATTACCTGGATTTCACACCAGTACATCTCTAGTTGGGTGAGAAACACTTGAAGCATTTCTGAAATGTCCAGTGCCTCGGCCAGGAATTAAACCGGGGTCCTCTGGAATGGTAGATCAGAGTGTTACCACTCGACTACCGCACCACCCTATTGACAATCCAGAAGCTGATCAATGCCACATGACAGTTAAATACTCTTTTATTGAAGTCTGGAAAATATTTGACAGATAACGGGTCAAAGAGTTATTATATACACTGATAAAAAATGGTTAATAGTATAAGCATACATTTTCCACATGGTACGCAGGTCATTTGATCTGTTTTTTTATCGATTCCCTGACGACTTTCTATGGGATTCATGGGTCATACGCAGGACAACAATAAGCAATCCCAACCTATAACTGATTTAGTAATTTTAGAAAGGCTTCGTTTCATTGGTTGAATTTTCCATGCAGTTTGTGACATGGAACTAATACTATGTCTAAATAACTATTTACATTTTTTGCTAGTTAATCTCCCGTGGTCATATAGAATAAATATAGCGTTTTAAAACATGTTTGAACAAGAATTCTCCTGGATTTATGGGCAAAGTTAATATGAGCCTGAGGTGACTTGAATATAATTTTTTATAATTCTAGTACCTGTCGTTGAGATTCTGTATGAAGCAGTATTTGGCACTGTACAGAGACCGTTCCATGACATGAATAGGCTTCCTCTGAAATCAGTTAATAATGGCATGCATAGACATTTTCTACCAAACTATTTCATTTTGTAGCAACTTATACCAAAATAACAACATTTTACACTCCGGACTTATTAAACAGCTTAACGAGTATCTACAAAGAACAAGAACAGCAGAAACGTGACATATACCCACAAATGCTGCATTGACACAGAATATTTTGCATGCTGTCTTCACAAAACAAGAGAAGCTAATTATTTGGCGATTTTTAAGAATTATTATGCCATAATCATTTATGGCCATTTTGACCTTTGAACTCTTCAATTCTTCCGCATGACACGCCGCCCAATGTCTGTGTACAAAAGTAATGTACAGAGTCATTTTAAAATCTCACAATGAATGACATAGTTATGGCACGGACAAGATCATTTATGGGCATGTTTTACATTTGAACTCAAAGTGTGACCTTGGCGTAGCAGATATCGACGTAATTCTTTCGCATGACACAACGTCCAATGATGGTGAACACATGTGCCAAATGATTTTAAAATCTCACAATGAACGACATAGTTATGGCCCGGACAAGCTCATTTATGGCCATTTTTGACCTTTGGACTCAAAGTATGACCTTGACCTTGGAGATATTGACGTAATTCTTTCGCATGACACACCGTCCAATGATGGTGAACAAATGTGCCAAATGATTTTTAAAGCAACAAATAACTTTACCATTTGAGTGGAAAAATGATTTATGTTTATGTCATAACTAACCATTTGAGAATCAAAGTGATATATTTTTTTTTTAAATTAAGCAACAACTACATAACTAACCATTTAACTTCATACATGTAACTAACCATTAAACTTGACCTAGATATCATCTAGACACAACTTCTGACCGAATTTAGTGAAGATCGGATGAAAACTACTTCAATTAGACAGCGGGCACCATGCTAAACGCTTGAAATGCACTAAGTGGCCAAGTGACATAGTGTTTGACCCAGCATGACCCATATTTGAACTTGACCTAGATATCATCTAGACACAACTTCTGACCAAATTTGGTTAAGATTGGATGAAAAGTACTACAAGTAGAGAGCGGACACCATGCTAGATGCTTGAAATGCACTAAGTGACCTCGTGACCTAGTTTTTGACCCGGCATAACCCATATTTCAAGTTGACCTTGATATCATTTAGACACAACTTCTGATCAAATTTGTTGAAGATCGGATGAAAACTACTTAAATAAGAGAGCGGGCACCATGCTTTATCCTTGAAATGCACTAAGTGACTCCGTGACCTAGTTTTTGACCCGGCATGGCAATATAATTTGTGTCATAGTGTGTGGTATTAAGTTGGCATATTAAACTATATATTACTATTTTGATAATTTTCTCTTTCAAACACACATACAAAGTAATTATACTTTATTTTAATTAATGTCATTTATCATTAGTATTAGGGCACCATAATAAGCTTCACACTATATCACATGTCAAAAACAAAGGCCCATAATTCTGCTCTGGCAATTGATCATGATTATAAAACTTTTTTACTTAAAAAAGAAAAGGTTTTGTTTTCAACAAGTGTGCATCTTTGTTCCTACTACAGAATCAAATGAAAACTTAATTTTTCTTACTTTATTTCAAATTCAGGATAAACGCCGAATATCTTTTTTTAAAGATATTTCCTGTTATAATTTTAAATAATATCTTAAAAACAATACGTGACTACCCTTAATACTTTAATTTCGATTTGAAATAAAAGACAGCATACATTTATAACCTGTAAATTGAGTATTAATTACTGTGATGGTCATATATAATAGTATCTCTCCATGTTAATTTATCAGCACTTCCTATATGAACGTTTTTTTTAACCTATTTAAATTTACACCAACGAGGCTTAAACCAGCATTCTTTGGATTAAAAAAGCTATCGCCTTACTGTTTAATTGCATCATGCATGTTGCCCTTAATATAAGCGATCCACGTGTTACGATACTATTGAACAAAATCAGAAACTCTCCATAATTATTGAGGGGTTTCGTGTTTCTAATGCTTATAATTTTACTAATGACAAAAGATGATTAACCATTAATCTATTTTTTCGGAATGAGTCATTAGGGTTATACTTCCGCTGATTTAAAATGTTCTTTACTTTTTAAAACTAACATTGCCCCAGTCTGTGATCTAGTCTTTATTAAGGCATATTGTATTTGAATTTGGAGTAGATTGCAGTAAATTGTTAAGGAGTGTGTATCCCCTTTTTTATAAACCATGTTTATAAATTGTTAAAAATAAATGTCTCATACCCAAACTCAACTGAGAAAACACTTATAAGTAACACACCGACAATTTTGGTTTAATGACTAAGCTAATTGTTTTCGCTTTTTCTTTTAGTTTAACTTGTGAAGGTTGCTTTGCTATACGCTGTTCTTTTTTACACAGCACAACCAATTTTTCATGTGTGTACAGCATTGTGTTGGCATGAACAATTTGTTTGTGTACAGGTTAATAACTGTATGCTAATGTGTGATCGGATCACAAACACGTGTTGGAAAACCCATGAATAACAACACTTTCCTTTAATGTTTCATTATGTATGCCCAAGATAACATTCAAAATTAACCAAACCTAAAAAGTACTGATGTACAAGTGTGATCGAATGTAGGCTTACTAGATTTCAATCATACATTTCAATTTTTAAAATATTTGAAACATGAACTGCATGAGCTTATTTTGCGATGCATTATAATAAGTGAGCCAATGCTACCTCCGAGGTGGTGCTAAGGACCGGATGTTTTGAAATTTCACGGATACTTGTACAGGGTGAGTAGGGTTTATATATTTTTTTCAACATGTTTCACATTATTTTACTAATCGGGAAATGGAGTATGATTTAGCGAAGATTTATTCATCCAGATTTATTCTTAGATTGGCAAAGCATGACCATGAAAATCTTGCTTAGGTAAATTATCACAGTGATATGACTTTTATACTGATATAAATCCTAAGATTAATGACTCTGATAAAGAAATAATTTAATCAAACAGTAATTTATTTGACTTTGTGAACATGACAATCTATCTTGTGTACATCTGCATAATTTGAACCTTTCTGACCTATAAAAAGTACTGGAAATTTAGAGTAGTAAAAATAAAATGACCTTTTTTTTCATAAATTATGTAATGTTTTTTTCTTATTTTGTATTAAAATCTTACTGCACTGATGGTGTCTATTTGAACTTATATCTGACAATGTGCATTAAAGACCCGCGTCATGCGAAAATGGGTCTTATGCCATATGCGGCTCTCATAGCTATAGCCCAGCCTGGTCATCTCGCAGCCTGATCAGGAGATGCATAATGAGACCATTAAACCTTGCGTTATTTAATAGCGGACAGCGTCGCCTCTGACCAGACTGCCCAACTTCGCAGGCTGGGCTTGAGCTACGCTGGAAAAAATACGCCATAAGACCCATTTTCGCATGACGAGGCTATGACAGTGTGATTTGAATGTGTCGAAAGAAAACTGCATGTTAATCAAATAAAGACATACTATATATATCGATGGAGAGGAAATAAACTCATAAAAATCCATGTCAAGACACACATAATCTAACGTAGTATTTTATGCCCCCTTCTTCGAAGAATAGGGGGTATATTTTTTTTGGCCTGTCTGTCTGTCATACTGTCCCAAAACTTTAACCTTGGCCATAACTGGCAATATTGAAGATAGCAACGTGATATTTGGCATGCATTTGTATGTCATGGACCTGCACATTAAGAGAGGTGAATGGTCAAGGTCATTATTCAAGGTCAAAGGTCAAATATATGGTTCAAAATCGCTCAAAAGAGGGCATAGTGTTTCTCAAACACATCACTTGTTTTTCTACGAAAACATGTGTGCGGTTTGACTATAATAACACATATTTCATGCGGTGGATATGCGACTACCAAGTGAAAAAATGCATAATAATTTTCAATTTAATTATTTAGAAACGTAAATATTCTAGCTTTATTTCAACGTCAGCATTTATGCGGAATATTGTTATCACCTGTGCAATTGCGAATAAAAAAAAACGTAGTTGCATATTCATCGCGTGAAATGTGTGTTATGAGTTAAAGCGGAAATGAATCAATTATGTTCATTGTCACGATTTTTCTTAATTAAAAGTCAGTTTATTACGTATCATTATAAAAAAAAAAATTAAATGGAATTTATATGCATATAACAATAAAACATTTTTTCTTTTATTACATTTTATTTGCTTTACACAATGAAATAATGGTTCTATTAATCACTTAGTAAAATGGTATTGGGTTTATCTGTTTTTCTATCCGTTGATCTGATAAGGAATCGGCTGTTATTCAGGTTGCCTCAGATTGTGAATGATCTCCGCTGCGCATAAATACTACGTTTCTGATGTAGCTCATAGGGGACTATTCACTCATTCATAAAATTTCTTAAACAATAGTTTTTTTTTTGATTATTTAAAAATGTATTCATAGTATGTGTCAATTTGTTAATGAATGTAGTTCAAGAACTGAAACCGCGCCGAAAACTCTCTTTTTTTTCGTGTATGCTGACAGTTCATAGGTTTTTAATCCTTAAGGCACTCTGGGTTGAAATTTGTGGAAGTAACATAAAATACACAAGGCACTAGTTGTAATGCACTACATACTGAAGTATGAAAATACACAATTACATCATAAAGCTAAATAAACTAGCAACAACAATATATTCTGATGTTTTGATAGGAAGACATTCATGCATAAAAAGAGTCAAATGTGACTTTTCAAGCTGAACCCATTTCATTCACCGAAGCCCTAAAATACTGTAATCCAGTAAATTGGTGTGTCCTAACTTGTGTTGAGTGTATTTGCCGTTCTTTGCAAATGTATAATATTATATATATGTGTCCCCACCTTATTCTTTTTAGGCGTTTGTTTACTCACCTGGACATGTGCCCTCCCTTTAGATTGCCAACACATACATATCACATGAATATTTAGTTTACACCTATTTATTTAAGCTCAATTCCATCTAAAGTCTTAGGCTAATTGAAAGGCTCTTGAGTCCGGTACCTGTGTAGAACCAGTTTTTGGTGTCTATGGGGGAGATCTCAAGAACGCTCCAACAGTGGGTATCAAACCTGTGACCTCCCAGTCCCTAGGTGATAATGTGCATCATGGTTATCTTAATATTTTAAACAATATATTGTGGACACTTTGTTGGCAAGTGAGTTACTTATAATTAATTGTCTTAAATTAATTTTCTCACTTTTCAAAATATGAGATCATAATGCCATGATTAATTGATTGTTATGTTATATATCGGGTGAGGCTTATAATGAAAGAATGGCGAGGCTTGCCAAGTCTCTTATATAGAACACAACAACAGGGCAGTAACCATTTTTTTCTGTTTCTCATACCTTTACGTCCCCATTTGAAAAGAAAGAATGACATACAAGAGCACCGCATAGCGGATGCCAACGCTCGGCTGTGGGTGCTTGGATTTTGTTTTTTTGACTTTTGACCTTGAAGGTTGACCTTGACCTTTGACCACTCAAAATGTGCAGCTTCATGAGATACACATGCATGCCAAATATCAAGTTGCTTTCTTCAATATTGCAAAAGTTATGGCCAATGTTAACGATCACGACGCGGAAGACGAGAGGGCTATGACAATACCTAAGGTTTTCTTCGAATACAGCTGAGCTAAAAATCACTACAACATGCACTTTCAGCAGAAATTAAAATGGTAGTTAATAATGACGTCAAGACATCACTTGCATTTAATATTTCTAAAACATGTTGTTGTTTTTTTCTTTTTTGTTGGCATCAATTGTTTGGTATGTTGGATCTGATTTATTTTACCAAAAATGATGACTTTACCGTTGATTCCGAGAAATATGACCCACCTCCAAACATTGACTGATATAACAGCTTCTTGTTAACGTGATTAAAAATTATATATAAGGAAGCGTTATATCAGGCAGACCTAAATGGAAGTGGTATGATAAAAGTCTTTAAAAGCTATTTGACTACCTGGGTGTGGCCAGTCACTCTGCCAGTGCACATTAAGGTCTCTTTGGCTATCCTGCACTGGTGTATTTGGATAACAATTATTTATTTGGCGACTACCCGGTAAGCCGGGATAAATTATACCTTCTTTGGCTCAAAATTAATATTTTCCCCTGAGGTCACAGGGGCAGGTCAGCACATAAGGTAGTCATGAAGATTCGGCGATGACCTGTAAATAAACTCTGAATTTCACACATGGGTGTGGCCAGTTCTCACATCAGTCATGATAGAATGAAACATACATATAGTTCAGGGCCTCAATACAATGTTTCATGTCAAATATAACACTATTAGTCTCAATGAGTTCAAAGATGTCCGTTTATTGCTTATTACGTCTTCATAAACATAACATAATGTAACTTTAGATTGTATTACATTACATTACATTAACAACATGATGTGTATTGGCAAAATATAGCACAATTCAATTTTAAAGCCTCGTACATTTTTTTTTGAAAAGAAGATTGTAGAATTTGAGAAGGGTTAATATATGAGATGTACATACATGACAGTGCAAACTATTGCATATATTGTTTAATATACATGTAAACAAACAGTAATAAAAAGAACAAGTTTACTCACAATTTAATTCTAAGATAATTAAATATACACTTGAACTGTTCCTTGTTGTATTCTATACAGTGTGATATGAGTATCACTGATAGTATATGTTTAATGATACAAAAAATCAAAGTGGAAAAAAAACAGGCCTAACTTTTTAATTTTTCAATGTTCTCACTTATGACATGTGCAATGTGCTATGTTTACAAATAACAGTATCCTTAATGAATCTTTAAACATTTAGTACAAGTTATCACTAAGTTTCAATACAATACAATTTACAATATCTGCACACTTGCTTTGATGAACTTGGGAAGTTACATTTTCTACAGATTCATACATACTTTGGTTGTAGGAAAAAACAGCAACCAGACAATCGGCACCCAGTGTTCTTTTTGCATTCCAAGACAATCAGCACCTCGTTAATTTGCCGACCAGGACAATCAGCACCCCATTAAATTGTAAACGGCACCAGATTTAAGGCTATGAAACATTTAATGATTTTAAGTATGTTAATTGTTAACAGGTGTTATTAAACCGATAAAACAATTTGTTGACGGGATTTATTAATCAGCTCTTTTACCAAACCAATAAGTGGATTAGACTTATAAGTCCAACAAGGCGCTGACGGGCTTTATCAATCGCCTTTATTCGGGTGCCAATTGTCCTGTCATTGGTGACCCTCCATATATATAGGAATATGTAACTTCAGAGAAAATAGCCTTCACATGGAAAACTTATTATAATAACAGTTTGAAGAATAATAATTATGTCATTGAATACTAGCAGTTAAACCATTTAAAAGTTTATGGTGTAGTACAAAAAAGTATTTAGAATCCTATCTCATTAAATTCACACCAAATTTGTATTAAAAGCTTGTTATAATTATACAATGACATGTGTGCACACTTAAGACAATGGAAATATAATGAAACAGTATCATGTGAAAAGACCTAAGGCAGCGTACAAACAGGCATTTATCAAATGAATATTAAGATATATTTTTAAATAACTTTCATATAACTCATGTTGTGTGGAGTGGAGTAAAAATTACTGATGCATGTGTTTAAAGCACTTCATGGACAGTCACCAAGCTACATCAAAAGTATGCTTGAGATTTACACGCCGCGCAGAGAACTCAGAATAACTCTGTCCTGCTAGTCATACCGAGAACCAGGACTGCATCGTACGGAGGCCGGTCGTTCAGGTCTGCCGCTCCAACATGTTGGAACGCGCTTCCAGCATCGCTCAGAGACATTAAAACATTACCCGCCTTCAAGAAAGCACTGACAACACATTATTTCGCAAACGTTTACTTGCAATGATGATTATTTCAAAATTAATTCTTGACAAGACTGTTTTTTAAATTTAGTTTATTTTTTTTTAACAAAGCACTGATCTATCTTATAGCACTTTAGTCTGTTATTTTAAACGTTTATTCTATGTATAGCTTGGTATTAATTTCTTAAGTGTTTATAGGTATTTCTAATACTTTGCTATTATTCTTAAATACTATATTTATGTCATTTATGTCCTCGTATCATATAGGTTATCATCTATTTTAGTTTTATATATGTCCATCAATCATTGTTTATCATAGTTTTAAATGTCTTTGTTTATTTTACTGGTTGAACCATGCATTTGTATTGCACAGCGCTTTTGAACGTGTGAATTCATGAAAAAAGTGCTATATAAATATGGTAAATAATAATAATAATAATTGCAAAATTCAATTTAAACAATATATACAACCAACAATTCTATATGTTAGTACATGTATGTTAAATTTATGTGTCCATGAAATGATAGCCAAAAGGATTTTTGTTAATACTATAGTTGTTTACATCAACCCATGTCCCAAATTATGTAGTTAACTGTCTCTACACACCCTTTCCTCCTCACTCAAGTGTCTTTTTCCCAATGTCCTTTCTCTTTTACATAAAACATATAGGATTAAGAAAACTTCTTCGCTACATGCATACATCTATCAACGCAGCCATATCCGCATACAGGGCTGAGTGGAGAGCTGCATCTCAAAAGGCACACAATCCGGTCACTATCACAGCAGGCACGCAATGATAACGAATCCTCAGACACAAGTTAATTATGTTCCAACCGATTGTCTTTGGGGCCTCTGTTGTCAAAACATCATACCCTCCCCTCAAAACACAATATCACGATGTGCAGCTCCCACATCAACATATCTTGTAGGTCCTCCCGCAAAAGCAACACCGGCATCACTCCCTGTCCATAAAAGCATCCAGGCACCTACAAACAGACAATAATAAAAACATACAAGGCATGGATCACAATAAAGGACTTATCTTCTGACCAAGAGTACTTAAACAAGATGGCAAAGATGGCCCTAGATCGCTCACTTGTGAAATGAGCTTGCCCAGTGGCATGATTTGAACAATCTTTGTCACATATCAAATCTGCGTGCTCTGTCGTAAAAGATAAACAAGGTTTTTCAAGCTTTGACCTGGTCCATGTTTTTCAACGGACCTGAACCACTTTTGAACTCAACCAACATATCATTACTTAAGACAAACATTTTGACAAAGTTACATGAAGATTGTGCATGAAATGTGACTTCTACAGTGTTTACAAGGTGTTTCTTTTTTTTTTTACCTAGTGACCTAGTTTTTGACCCAGCATGACCCAGTTTCGAACTCCATCGAGGTAATATTGTGACAAATTTTCTGACAGAGTTTCATGAAGACTGGACAAGGAATGTGGCCTCATACTCCACCCACATACTCCACCCACATATCACCCACATACTCCACCCACATACTCCACCCACATACCCCACCCTCATGCTTCACCCACATGCTTCACCCACATACTCCACCATCATGCTCCACCCACATACTCCACCATCATGCTTCACCCACATTCTTCACCCACATTCTTCACCCACATACTTCACCCTCATGATCCATCCACATACTTCACACACATACTCCACCATCATTCTTCACCCACATACTCAATACTCCTGCTCCACCCACATACATACATTTGACAGCAAATTACATCAAATTAGCATGGCGGCAGCGCTTGTGTTTGTTTGGCAGACAGTGGATGGGAATGAGACTCAGGGAGGTCCATTTGACTCCTTGCTCAAACCATAGATTAAGAATTTAGAATTCATCACTAGCCCTCCTTTGGCATAATGTAGCCAATAATGACCTAGCATATATATATATTTAAATGTGAAAAGTAACAGAAACAAGAAATGAAGTTGTAAAAT
>VMBQ01002136.1:97844-147304 GCA_007657795.1 Dreissena rostriformis | reverse complement strand
GGTTGGACAAACAAAAGCACTTTTGCAAAGTACTACGACAAAAAACATTTTGCAAGACAATTCATTACCAGAAGCGGTACTCAGAATGTAATATATAGGATATAAAATGCCTCCCGCCCACCCTACACTTTGGTTTTTTGAAAAACTATTGGTTCGGTCTTTCTTTTTTCGATCATGCCAAGATGTTTTTTCTTTAAAGACTGTCTGCGCATGCGCGAGGCTACATCTCATTTTATCTCCTCCCAGACATTGCCTCATAGAATTACAATCAAACTTCGTTTTCCAAGTTAGTACTCGTTTAATTTTTAAATTATTAGATGCTCATTTATTATACAATCAATTAAACACATTAGTGATGTCAACTACTTTGTGAATAGCAATGAAAGCGTTTGAAGTTCGCAGCTCGATTTATCTATTTAAAAGCATCGTTGTAAAATCGATGATATGACATGATCTATGACATCGAAGGGAGTTTTAACGCAAATAGGAGGAAATACATGTACAGTCATATTATGCGTAAATTACATTGCCAAGATATGTTTGAAAGCCAGCATTAAATAAATCGAATTTAAAAACAGGTTGTTGGTTTTATTAACAGTTTTCTTTAAACAGTTCTTCGTGATCTCTGCACGTCAAGGGTATAAATTGTCCAAATAAATTCCGTGCATTTTTTAAATGATTTACATGTACTCTGCTTTATTCTACTATGTGTGTATGTTGTTTTATATTGTGCCGTACTGTGTGTATGTTGTATTGTGCCGTTATGTTTTCGCAATCGGTCACTTGCCATAAATAAAGGACCAAGAACGTGTGTATAATAGGCCTTCAATACTGCTGGAGCAACTGGAGTTTCACTTCTTTATATTGAGATGAGGTTTTGGTAAATATTTTCGGTGGTCATACATTCGCGTTTTGGCTTTATGGCGAAAAGCGCGAAAATAAGACCTCTGCGAATATTAGTGATTCCACAGTCACCTTGTAATTAGCGTCTTATCACATGTACGTGCTACAAAAAACGTTTTGTAGATGTGTTTTAATTATCAGAGATTCAAAATGCTACATCAGATTTATCAGTTAAGTTAAAGAGAACAGTACAAGCGTATTCTTGAATTATATAATACAAATAATACTGTCTATCTATCAAAATAATGAGAAAAACGCGAGTTTATTCAAAACGTATAATTCAAAAGTTCAGTCATCACTCCAAATTTAAAATAAATACATTTAAAAAAATACTGTAAATCACAGGTAAGAATAAGATTTTGTATATGTTCTTGTAATAGTATCAAATGAAAATTTAGTTTTCCTCTGTGATGAATCATCATGAATTATTGAAACCTTAACAATAATAAATAAGAAGACGAATATAAAAATTTAACATATGTTTCATTTAAATCAACCATTTCTGTTCTGTAACACGTTTTGTATACTCATTAATGTACTGGTAATTTGACAAAGTATATTATAGACATAACTGAACTATATTGTGGAAAACGTTGACGAACATTCGACCTTATCTGACGGTTAGATCGACATTAATTGTTCACGATATTAACTATGTATAGACGTAACGATTTAAACGATGTTGTTACACTTCAAGCTTAATGTTCATGTAGTTGATTCAGTGTTGTTTATTTTGTAAAATACGTCAATCAGTATGTGGTAACTATATGATGTCTTCACTAAGTGTAAGCATAGACACACTTTCAGTTGTATTACTATCTCGTTCATTTAAAGTTAATTAAGCTGTCAACATCAATCTAAAATGCTGTTCTTTGATTTCAGTGTAATGTTATTGGATTTTAAAGCGATTTTAAAGTGCTTTTATACGTAATTACCTGTAAATAATATTTAGAGTTCACGTGTACATAAATTGTACGCAAACAATCAAAGTAATTATTAAAATGACAATTGTTCCTTTTTTTACCCATCAAAAGTTGTCGAAAACAAAAAAAGGATTACACATATCCTGCCATCACTTAAAAAAGACATTTTGATTAAAATGCACGGGTTGTTGGTTGCTGACTTAAGTATTGAGTCAGATATCGTACACATTGCTCTATTTACGTAATTCTAGTGTTTTAATTGTATTTTAATGTGTTGTGTATTTATATTTTTATGTTCAAATCATTTGACGGCAAGTAAATAAAAACAGTTTAATGTGTTACTTTATTGTAAAGGCATGCATTGGTATGTATTAATACTTATTTTAAAGACATGAATTACTATTTGTAAAAACATTCAAACGCATTTTTTTTTAACGTCCTTAGTGTAATCCCGTGACATCGTGTATTGTTAAACAACGCTAATCATTGGAACAATCAGACCGTTGTTTTAGGCATCCTTCACAAAGTAGACTTCTATTATTGAATTGCATGAATCTGGCACTCGAAGTAGAATGTATAAGTGTATGTCCGATTTATTTAAATAAAATGGACTACTCAACTAGCATGCACTAATTGTACATCTAATGAGCAATTGCAATTCGGAAATGTTGTCTTTATTTACGGAGATCTAATACATAATTCGAATATAACCGAATGTAAAAATGCTATATCATCAATGAATAATTATAATATAATTTTATAATAAATGTCTTTAACAAACATGTGCAAGCAAATGAAAATAAACTTACGTTTCCAAAGCTAATCTCCAAAATGCAAAATACATTTAAAGTCAGCAAAGCAAGTGAGGCACGCATGCTGTCAGTCGCTGAAGTAGTTATGGTAACCAATTGTTCGAGCGCCTTTGATCTTCCCGTATGAAACTATTGCAATGTGCCAAGCCATTATAAAGTCATTATCCCCGCCTTAACCTTTTTAACTATCTACCAATGAACTACCTTCGTTCTAAAACGTCATGCAATAAACGTAAGCTCATTCGAAGTGTATTGGTTTAACACTCTTTAATGATATATGTTTACTTGTAAATCCACAAACTAGCCCAGTTATGGTGCTGGTCAAAGTTAAATGTTGATATCGAAACAGTTGCGATACAACTTTAAATGTTTAAGGAATACTAATAATTGACACTCAAGTATTTCTTCCTCAAATGCAGAAACTATACGCACACATTGAAAAAACGCTAACAGTATATATTCAAATGCGGAAATAGGCATACAGTCGTATATGCTTAGTAAAAAAAACACAATTATGTAACTACTTCAAAAAGAAGAAAACTATCCTAAATCGAATCTTCAGTTATAATAGTTTAAAAGTCTTTTATTCACAAAAATGTGATAATGACGGAACATGTTATCTGACATAAACTGTGGTAATGAAACTCTGTCTGCAGTTATAAATTGAAACAACAGGTTTAAACTGACGTTGTTTTTGTTTGATACGGTGGAGGCACACAAAAAAACTTGAAACGAAATGATGATGATGATGACGACGACGACGACGGCGACGACGACGGCAGCGACAGCGACGGCGACGGCGACGACGACGATGATGATGACGATGACGACGATGATGATGATGATGATGATGATGATCATCATGATCATGATGATAATGATGATGATGATGATGATGATGATGATGATGATGATGATGATGATGATGATGAGGAGGAGGAGGATGAGGAGGAGGAGGAGGAGGAGGAGGAGGAGGATGATGATGATGATGATGATGATGATGATAAGGATGATGAGGATGATGAGGATGAGGATGAGGATGATGAGGATGATGATAACCGATCACGTGTTCAGATAACGTGAAATTGATGTAAATTTGTTTCACTACACTTCCTGTAATTTTCGACATACGAACTGCTACACGAATACTTGAAAGTTCGTGAAAGAGAAATAATGATTTAACAATAATACAGAGAGATATAATTACGAAAAGATCCCAAGAACATTAAATCGGACAGGTTGTGTTAATTAATAACTTCTTTTATATTGTTTATGTTACTGTCACCGCTTGAAACACTAATAAGGCGTGTAATTAAACTCATGTCGACCCGTGTATCGAACAATTATTGTAAACTATTTTTATATATATTTTCTTAATGACGATCATTTCATTATGGCTGCTGGATAAATGTATATGTTAACAATTAGGATAGATATGCGTATAATGAGTGCCTTTATTTGGTGGAAATACAGTCGATAGTTTGCTTAAATTAATCAAATAAAAAAATGTTTGATCAGTTGATGCATTATTAAATTGTTTTATGAACATGATTTCACTAAATAGTAAATTGATATTCCGTCTTTAATCAATGTTGTCGGCATGTAAGGTTGACGATCTCGATTTATTTTTTAATAATAAGTTAGTTAGTACGTTTATATCGTTGTGGCATAGATATCTTTATCTGCACGCTTCTGATCGATAAGTGTCGTGAAATGCCGTACACCAATGAAGCCTAACAATCGATACTCGATCACGATTTCCGATCGCTTGATTTACGTTCATCTGAAGTTAAAATAAACTACACAGCACGCATACCAAATGGGTATGACTGACTACAACTACGTGTATATATACAAACGCCTATTAAAACCACTTAAATGTAAATAACATAATGCAAACTCTTAATAATGCGAAAAGTTCTTTAGCGTGTGTACGCCTTTAAAGTTGCGTTATTTCGCCTTTTAGCGTTTGTATGTCTGAGTATTTGCGTTATTTCGCCTGATGAGCGTTTTAACGCCTTTTCGTTTGTTGTTGTTACGAATTATTTAGCGTTTGTACGCCTTTATTTCACATAATTATACATTTATTTCGCGTTAGTACGCATTGCTTTACGTTATTAAATAGTTATTAACGTTTAAATGGTTTGTTTGCGTTATAACGTATTTATTTGTGTAAAAACGCATTATTTCGCGGTAATACGACCTATACACTTTTGTATTGACATTTGTAATGGTACTAATAAGCTTTTGTATTGAGTAAATAAAGACAAAAACACTTATGTTTAATGTCTTAATACCAAAACAATTTAAATTAAGGTAACCTCAACATGTATATGTAATTGCTAATTAAATCGTACTTTCTTTTCTGCTACCGTTTTTTTTTTTAAGAACGTAATACACACAATCATAAAATCTTTAAAAGCTTTATACAACAAAGAAACCAACGATCTTGTAGAATAGACTCGAATGGCATAAAACAAAGTGCAAAATTAATACTTATAGGTCAATAATAAGTACCAGCATATTCGAATTGAAACGAAAATCAATATATATTAAACTAAAGTCACACGGTTAGAATTGTTACACAATATATGGATAGTATAATTATAAGCAGAACAGAACAGAACATATCTTTATTTAACTCAAGTTACAATTGCAACATATGAGTATACAGAACAATATTGTCATATAAACATACTTTTCACATGACATGGTTAGATAAGATCTACTAAGAAAAATAAGTAACATACATTTTCCTAGGTAATAGTTATTTAGGGAATTGGGAAGGGGGGTGGGTGTCCAGTTGATTTTTGACCTAGTTATTGGACTTTCCTCTGGGCGTAGTACATTTTAAATGTATAGTAACCTCAAATATTAAAACAGACTATAGGTTATTGACAAGCGCGTGGAGAAGTAATTGACGGGTGACGTAAGCATGGTCACGTGAGTTAATCAGGTCATTGTAACAGACATGAGAGTTGTGTTGCCATGTGCGATTCACGCTTGTTTAACAATTTTGGAGTTTTTTTTTGTTTAAGCATATGGAATAATCTTGTGTTTTTTACCGGATATATCTGTGAACATTCTTCAATGATTAACCAAAGGCACCACATTTGGACCTGTACATGGGGTGAGTTTAATAGTCTCATGTAATTGATAATTTGTAGCAGTCTAGCTAGGATACTGCCGAAACGGTAGTTATGATGTCTGTATAACAAAATTAATTGAACATGGTACAAAATATTATCAGCAAATCGTACATAATTGGTTCAAACATCGGTTACGACTATCAGCAAATCGTACAAAATTGGTTCAAACATCGGTTACGACTATCAGCAAATCGTAAATAATTGGTTTAAACATCGGTTACGACTATCAAATACCAATGAGGTCGTCAACTTATTGGTTTGTTTTACAATCCATGTTTTGCTGTTGACATGTGATGTTGTCAATAAATTGGTATTGTCTTACTAAAGATCTATCTTTAACGCAGGAATCGAAAATGGTGCTTGGCTTAGATTTTACGTTAAACAAGTTTAAGAATTTGTAATTACATTTTTGATTTCCATCGTATACATTATATATTTTACAAATGATATATGATATTTACAATACACAAAATGAGTATATTTCTTTCACGAAGTTTGTTTATATGAACTTATTTTTCAAAATACCGCTGTTGTTGTTTACGCCAGTAACAAGGTGCCTAAGCTTTTGTAAAACATTCAAACATGTCCTGTACTGACTTATCTATCGTTTTATCACTATATCTGCTTTTGTCAGGATTGATCAATCATATTCATACGTTGGTATTGTTATTCTTTATATAATATAGCTTGTGAATTATTTTCGTCTAAAACAATTACACACATAATTGCAAATTCCTTGAACGCTAAGATTGTTTTTCATCTATGTTGTTTGTCCATATATATATATATATATATATATATAACATTATATGTGAATTATTTCGAGCTGGAAAAAAATATTAAGCATTATGATTGTTTTTTCGACAAAATCAAAATGTAAGCTATTAAAAACAAACAACATATACATTAATATGCTGACCTCGTTTCGTTTCATCACTCTTTTTCGGTTTTAACTCATGATTGATCAATCATAATCTTACGTCGTAATTGTGATTCTATATAAAATATATCATGTGACCTATTTTCGGCTAAAAACAAAAAGAACAAACATAATAGAATTATCATTGAACGCTTAGATTTTTTTTTTCATCTGTGTCGTGTTTCCATATATATAACATAATATTTGTATTATTTCGGGCTGGAAAACGTTACCGGCATTATGATGGGATGAAAAATAATGGCAATTTATGAACATCAAATCTCGATCAGATTACAATGAACAATGTTTTTGTAAGGTTTACCGAAAAAAATATATATTATTACGCCTTTTATTGTCATACATATCCATGCCATCCATTGAAAAATATAAACAAAGAAACTAAATTGCAATTCAACACCATTACGATATCATAGTACATATTTAAAAATCCAGTAAGCGGATGTTTGCAAATTAATTTTGGGTATCCTGTATTCATACTGAAATGCAATGTCCATATAACACACAAAATAAATGTGTTATTAACATTCATCAGACAATTAACTTCTAGTGTGCATATTAACGTCAACATTGTCAGTATTTCATGTTATTCTATTTTTAGTTAACTTATATTAAGTTTGACATTTATGACGGGTTATGCCTAATACTAGCAGCCATTTTTATGTATACCAAAATTATTAAACATAGTATATACAAGTACTTTTCAATAATTTCATTTTTGCGGAAAGCCAGACCGACGGATGAGTAACCCCATAAAAGCATTGAGCGAGCGTTGTTTTGTCGTCTACACGTGTGCTGATCCACGGCTAAGTACTTCTTTTGTTGTAGCCAAAAGCAACGTCTGGAGCATATTCAGCAGGGTGTTCACGGAAAGCGTATTTTGGTCATTGATAAGTATGCCGCCTAGGCGTATACCCTGTCCAAATACAAGGCATCGAATTAGTAGGTTTCAAAGCTGTTACTGCCTTTATGAATGCAATTGATTCTTATGCAGTGCTTATTCTGAATTCTTGCATATTAATGTGTTGTCCATCTCAGTGATGACGTGTTTTTTATGTTTGAGCTTTTCATATAGGGCGTCACGTTCGGGTAACCGTCCGCCTACTCATATATTGTTATTTATAATACATTCTTGGTTATACCATGTGAATGATAGTTTATGTAGTGCGACGTCGTCTTGTAGTTATCTGTTGAAATAGTCCACCGTGTTAAAGACTTACTGTACCATTGACACAATACCTATGTCGTATGTAAGCTTTATTCAGTTACAATTATTTATTATCATGTGGTTTTGTCTGTATTGTAAATATAAATTAATTACTGAACATCCGATACACTTTCACAGTTAAAATATTATCCTGCATAATACTTCATTCTGCACTAACTTGGTACAAATAAATAACATATTAAGACGTTATTTTATAGAATAAGGCATAAATAAAATGCAAGTATGCCTTAAGCATATGATAAGTATTTTAATATGCCAACGTTATTTATAATGTATTTAATGTTTCACATAAATACAACGGCGCCGCCTTTTGATGTTGATGTCATGCACAATGCCCCATAGTCTACGAACGAAACAATGACTGCCGTATCTGGAAATGTACGATACCCCAAAGACTTCGTACGAAACAATGACTGACGTATCTGGAAATGTACAATACCCCAAAGACTTCGTACGAAACAATGACTGTCGCATATAGAAAACCCTTTTTTTAATCGATATACACTCTTATTGAAAAATAGATATAATAACATGTCCATTAAGGTACTTCTTGCAAAACAACAATCTCGAGAAATATTTATTTTAAATAACACATCTAATAAGTTAGTTCATAAAATCTGTAAATACTATCACACAAAATCGGCATTTGCAAGAATAAACACAATATATTCAAATATTTATATTAGGATACCACATTCAATTGTGGATACAATACACGTACATTGTTCTTAACAGTTTTACTTTTTGTTTTAAATGTTAAACACCGTAATCAAACATATAACACATACACAGTTCACATTGATAGGTTTTAGATCATTTATGTTAAAAGTTGTCTGTTGTTCAAACTGTGTATTTTTACCATCACTGCAAAATGATGATTAAGCTATGAACATGATTGATGCTTGAGCTAACTATAGCTGTAATAATTAAACACGTGAAAAGTAGTTCGTTCAAATCTATTGAATGTCGTCGGAGTAGAAAAGTCGAATATGATGTACACTCATCTAAAGGTTTTAAATATGATATTGAATTTTTACATACAACAATATTACGCCACTGTCAGTCACAGTTGACAATACGAGTCATAACATATATAGAGTCACACATCACTATATTGCATACAATCTCTACAAATAGCCATGCGGATAAACGAACTTGATTTTCAAAAATATTCAAACTAATTAATTAGAAAATAGGTCACTTAACTTATGAATCGACACAAACAAAACATTATCATAACCCATAAACAGTTCACTCATGCATACGTCTTACATCTCGGTTATGCCCTTTATCAGTATTTGAGAAACCACAATCTATTGTAAAATAACAGATATACTTGTACAAAAAATTAAGTAACCATATACACACACGCATATGTTATGATTTAATATGTATATATATTTGTGTAGTTTACATAAATGTACAGAATGTTTTAACTCTATTAGAACAGAACATTTACATATAGAACTGTATACATATATTTGCAATGTGAACAAGTGTCACATTAGGTATGTGTAAATAGTTCGTTCAATTTCAGTACAAAATACAAATCTATTCGAATATTTGCCACTTCCCAATAAGCGGCTTTAAAATTACCAATCACGCGATGGTCAACACATAATTACATCGCTAATAATTAATTAAGGCACTCGACAATTTGCATATGAACAGTAATTAACGATCATTACACCATATCTATATTACATTAATTTAATATACCTCAATAATGAAATCACATAATGTTGGTTAGTATTCTTGGTATTTTTTAAATAACAACTTGATAACTTTTGAACACTACGACACAAACCTGTTATAATTCAGACATTGTTAGTGTGAGTTCAATAACTTGATAACACTACTATATACAATGTTAGTCTAAATAAGTCATGTATGTTTAAATACAATACAATAAAAATTTACATGTAGTATGTAATATCGTGGTTTGAAATGTATCAAGCAATTCAGTATTTGGAATTAACAACAACTATCGAGACATTTGCTTCATAACATCTTGGCATTGTTAATACTATCGAAATACTAGTTTTATTGTTAATTATTGTTTTATCTATACGTTAACGAAACGAATACAAAAGTTCCAATAAAGTTGCCTGCAATCGCATTTTGCTCATGACGCCTTACAGCTTTATGAAAGTATATCCATATTTGTGAAGAATCAAAGGAGAAGCAGCCAAATAACCGCATTCAGCAGCAACAGTAGTGGGACTTGAAGAACAACCGGATTCATCAGAGCTGGAAATAAAAGAAAACTTGAAACTAGTTGTTATTTTTTTGCTCTTGTTCCATAGAGAAACGATGCACAGGATTGAGTTTCTGCCTTGCTTTTTATAACGTTTATTTAACAATCGATTTCTAAAGGCCAAAACATCATTGTTAAATTGTCATTTCAAAACTCATAAAACAGATACAGAAGACGATCACACTAATTTATAAAATATGCAGTCGAGACCTTTTAGAATCGAAGTTATTTGCACTACCATTTTGCTAGAATTGTGTCCGTGTAATGCATCCAATAAACCACTCGAGTCCTTATGACATATATTTTACACATTATACTTAATTAACAATGATTTTCAGTTAAAAAAAATACACTCGAATCGAGAATTTATTATTGACATAGGAATAATGCGTACGTACTTGAACCGTCATTTTCTGAGCTGGAATTCTGAAATCAGAAGGACAAACATGAATAAGCGGACACTGTTATGCACCAAGATTCAGTTCTGAGATATTACACAACACCTGAGTTCTAGGCGCATTGTTCTTATCAATGTTGAGTAAAGAGCTTTTATAGCATAAAGACGTTGAGCAAATATTTAATAACATAATGTTATGCTTGTTTTTTTGTTAATGATCAACCCGACTGAAAACTTAGTTTCATTGCTATACAAGTATAAAGGTTTAACATTTAACTATAGATGTAATTAATATTCATAGTATAGGCAAAGTGCTTTCTCTATGGTGTTTTACATAATAATGCATTGTAAATAAATTCAAAGTTTAAAATGGCTATTCTACACACAGTTAATTTTCATCAACACCCAAAGGCACTAATGAACAAAACTGGATCCTTCGCCTTGGAACGTATAATGCAAAACATTGGCGGTTGAAATCGGTTTTAAGGAGCTCGGAGCCTCACACTTGGCAAATAATTATTCATAAAACATTTAAGTTAAATAATAAATAACCGCATAGCACCACAATTGGAATTAAATACAACCCAGATCATCCGAACCGTATATTTCTAAAGCACGTTGACACGAAACCAAAGCGAGTATAAACTACATGCCGTCTGTAGTTCAAAGCTTTAGAGACAAAGCATTTTATAGTTTAACATTCAGATCATCGTTGTGCAATTCAGGATTAAGCAACAATATGGTTGCAAAATACGAATTACAAACCGTGTCTGTTGCTATCTCTCTTTAAGCAAATAATATAGTACAATTTATGTTTTGTCTAAATTACAATTCAGATACTATGGCTTAGAAAAAAACGAGATGCTTAATCCAAAATGCATTGACCATGAATATCCGCAACAGATGACCGACATGCGTAAGTAATTATATAATGAGCTGACTAAGCATCCGATGACGTCATAATTTTAAATGTGATTCAATTTAAAGTTACATGTTCAACGTACTTAAAAACCAAAGTTGTACTATCTTAAATAAATCATACGAAGAAAAGATTTACTATATGATCAGTGTTCAATTGTGTACATACTCACCTTAAAGAACACATGACGAAAACTGTTAACTTTATTTAAAAATATCATATTTTATTTTTTTAATGGAGTATTGTATTTAATATCTAAACAGCTCGTTTCCATATTTAAATAATTTCACAATTTTATAACAGACAGACAGACAGACAGACAGATTTTTTATTCAAGACTTATACAAAGTACATCGTCTATATATATACAATCGCACATACATATTGTCACGTGATTTTATACAACAAAAAAAAAAAATAAGCAGAAAAAATATGTTAGATACACACAAAAACACAGAAAGCAAAACTCATGGTTTTTAAAATAAGATTGTTGATCATAACATACTTATTTCAATTATAATTCCGTTAGTATAAGTGAATGCAATATAACACATGGAATTGTATTATTTGTTAACATTCTGCAGTAGCTTACGAAAAAACACAAAGTAGATGATCTGCATACTTGCCATCCTAATATTAAATTGTATTTATTTATAACGTATTTAAGTCACGGGCTTTGCACCACATGACATAATATATTTAACTAAAGAAAAGTAAAAGTATTAAAATTAAAATTAACAAACGTCTAATGATCAAATTAGTTCAATGTCGATAACAAATAAGCAAGCATGTTTATTGTAAGCGCATTCATTGCTTTATAATGTGCAGATGTAACAACTCAATAAGTATTTGTTTTGTGTTCAATCTGACATATTACAAAGTTTACCAACACGTCTAAGAAAATCATTACAAAAAAATTGGTATGATATCAAATTAGTTAATAACCATTTTAACTAAGCAAAGCATTGGACACCTAAACTGCTACAGTAAATGTAGGTACGTTTAAAGTAGGTTATTAAGACTACTGTATACAGTATAAAATATATAAGCAAACCAAACGATGCGTCATTTTAATTCAGAAATATCATCTCCGTTTACATTATTGGTAAAATAGTTAACGGGTCTTTTTAGTATGCCTTTGTAGACTAACAAAGTGTATACAAAAATGAAGAGATATAAACGAACAAAACAACGCATACGCATTACCCTGGGCAAATGCTTATTGAATAGCCAGATCAAGGCAAAGATCCAAATAGTATGCGCCTTAGGAATCACACATATTCTCTGACTTATTATTATATACAAAAGTTAACGTGAATTGTCAAACGCTTGGTCATTCTGTTTAAGGCAAATCAAACAAACGTTACTAATATACAATAAATAATATATAAAACACAAAGAGGCGTCCAAAAGAGTAAACACAATAGCATATAAATGAGTTCATGTTTGTGTCTAAATATTAAGGTGTTGTATGGTGTGGGTGGTGGATAAAGCCAACCTTACGCGAATATATATGACTTGGTTAATAGATAAGAGTTTTATATTGTGCCTTATACTACATGCTTTAAAATAGTGCGATAATGTGTGTACTCTTTGCTTTAAGTAAAAGTGGTTATACGTGACTTTTGCATGCTATACGATCACGTTTTCCTTACAGATTTTGAACGTAAACGTTAGAAATATTATTATACCAATTATGCATTTTGTCATCCTATATACTTTTTTATTGTTTTGATAATTGGTTGTACATTGTGTTTAAACATGTAAGTTATTAAAATGTCATTAAGTTGTAAAATTGTGCTTTAATCCAATTTGTATAATATTGGTACTGTATAGGTTAGATTTTGATTTAGAGATATATTTGAGTGCCAGTAATAGTTCATAATAAGATGTACCCTTGCATATCAAAACAGTGGAAGTGACAGTGGGGGTTGGTTGCATATCCCGCAGAATACACATACGTAGGGATTTATACGAACATAGTATATGCACATTTAATATGCTTGTATATAATTCTGAGCGTTGATGTCAATGTAGAAACAATATAGTTATGTACATGGGATAAACTAACACTGAGACGTGACTAATTCAGACCTCACTGTGGGGTTAAGTTTTCAATATTTTGACTACAGTCAAACGAGTTTGTGTACTTTGAGATTATGATATGGAGCAGCAATGTTTGTATAATTGTGCAATAATTACAAGTGTCAGAGGTTTGCGTGACCTTCGCTTAATTGTTTACGATATTTGTTTTCTTACATTGATCACTGTGTCTGGCATTGCGGATGATGGTTGACCATTCTGCAGAAGATAAGTATATTGTAATCGTAAACAAGATTAGCTCGTACACCTGCAGGCATTTTAGGTAACATATGCATAGACTGCATAAATGAAGTCATAAATTGACAAATTGTAATTAAGAAGAAATCCGAATACAGACAAGTAACGTATGCAGGTAAAGCACGTATTAAACAAAACAAGAAGTAAAGATGTTTCAAACGAAATTGTTTCACAATACTGTTATATGTGTGTCTGTATTATGTTTGGTATGGAATGTTCTAAACATATTACACATCAACATAATGACAAGACTTTTGTTTGACAAAATCAACCATGTTCAATATGTGTATGGTTTTGTCATGCATTAATACACATTTGTATTAAGGTGTAAGTATATGCTTGAAACATGCTCTATTTACATGTGTGTTATTTAGTAAGGTAAGAAATGATAGTGTGCATGTTAAATAGGGCTCGATTAGAGGTAGCATAAAATACCATAAAATACATTCAATAAAATAAGATCAGAAATATGGTGTACATTAAGTAAATACATAACTATACATTTCCATAAATAAAATACTAATATATATTTATATCATAATGTAAGCTATCCATAGCCCGTCAGCTTACCGTTATATATGTACTAGTATATAGACATAAATGATACAATTGAAAATACCGGTTAGGTACACCACACAATGTACATTAATAAAGAATGCATGCAAAGGAGACGGAGATTAAATGATCACAAAGTAAGTAAATCTTCATCACTTTTAACGGATTGAAATAAAGCAATGGAATAAGCTGATGTATTGTAAATGTAAATTTATGATATTCAATATCAATCTACTGATATCAATTCGCAAACGTTTAATTATTCTTTCAATAATATGCAATTTAATTAAGATATAATTGAACATTCCGGTATGCAAGGAACGTACGGGTATAGCACAGTTAACATGATACAACAAAAGGTAACACGGGACTGAGAATATATGGGGACTTATATTTATACCGTCACAGAAATTGACTGGGTAGACAATGTCGTGGTATGTGGAGTGTTCTGAAGAAAATATTCATTGTAAAGATAATTTCCATGAAACTCCAATAAAAGAACGAATTCAATGCAGATGTAACACACGCTCAATTTTCGCAATATTAGTTATCAACACATACAAATTAAGCGTGACGTCTATGAAAACATTACGTGTATCGGACAACACTAAGAGAACAAGCAATACCGTAATGCTTTGTCCTCCACCGTATATCGTGCTGGTTTGTGTGACAACCTGTAGAATATTGAAACATGTTCAATATAAACAAAGTGAAAGTTCAGCTGCACGATAAGGGAAAAAAGTTCATTATTTATGAACGTTAATAAGTATCAAACAGTCTGACAGAGCATACAATCAATTATCAAATATACACACAATCTAGAAACAATAACCAAAAGTATGAACTATCAAGAAATTTCAGCGTTTCTGTTACTTATTTAACAAATCGTATCGTGTGTGTATTTCCAACGCATCACTGCAGCTAGAATCATTCGACATGTAACGAAACTTGACGATAATCCAAATGATGTTGTTATTGCTGCCACAACTTTGGTGAATAGAGAAAGGGACCAAATGCCTGAGACATATAGTTATATACGTGTTTATGACGATTCGCAAACATGTGTATATCCACTTGTGTTTATGCTTGAACGGTATCTGTTATAGTCTAATAATAACTATATCAACGGCAGCCATTTAGCTGGGTAAAATATTGTATATATGAAGAAATCTTCTGTTTTCTGCTTAATATTTTAATTTTTGGCATACTGATTAATTTTGATTGGAGAGATATCGCGATATTTGTATTGGTTTACTGCTTTTGTAAGGAATTGTTTAGAGCTAAGAGCTTGTTCGAGAGGCGGAACCATTAAGGATCACAAAAAGATTCGATAGTATTACGATAGTATTACGGTAAGATTCGCTTTATTTAATGCGCTGAGGTAGTAGTTCTGTTATTTTAAACAATACAAATCTTTTTTAAAACAATCAATACTATTTTTCGACGCGTCTCAGAAACGATTGCAGGGCTCGGCAAGACTCGCAGTGTAAACATTCCTTTAGCTCTTCGGATGAATTCCATTACACTAAGACGTTAGCCTTATATTCGTTAGAAACGTGCTTTGACAACACGCAAAACACAAACACAAAACACGCACATGATAAAAAAGAATAAAGCCAGCATCAACACCATAGAACATAAATTTCATAACAATGGGGAGGAGTGTTAACATCGGTCATAGAGACGAAAGGAAACATATATAACTTAAAAACAAAACATCGGTTGATAGTGCTTATTTAAACTGATCATGCACGATCAGTAGATCATTGTGATTATTGAAAAACCTCATTAAAACAAGACGTTATACGTACGAATACACCATATTCAGTATCAACATACTTACACTTGTTGTTGCTGGAGCAGGTACTACAAAAGAAAATCGAAATTAAATTAGTGTTAATACAGAACGAATGCATTACATATTATGAAATTTCCATACAAAATGCAAATGTTCTGTACATAATAACACATCACGTACACAATGCATTTAACATAAAATACATTGAGACAGGTTGATAATATATATATATATTCAGACTTAATGATACCGTAATAGGGTTTCAAATGAAGAGACATATCATACGATGTTTGTTTATCACAGAAACAAGTCTCAGCTACACCTTTATGGCTACCATATATTTGAATAATCGGAAATAGTGTTGAGGTCATCTACATAGATTGTTGCAAGATATTCAGACTTCATTAACAGTAAGTCTATTTACCACAAAGTCCACAAGACATGTAGCAATCCTTCTCCATCTGTTCGTTCCTGGACTCACACCAGCCCTTGCCAACGTTGGTCACACACGTTGTCGTGTTCGTTCTGTCTTCGCATAATGCTTGAATTATATTGCAATATAAAAACTTTTCAGTCAGCTTATAGTATATTCTAATAAATCAACCATTTGTGTAAACTAGAACTCCATGTTATGAAAATTAATGAAAAATGTTTAACTTATTTAATTCAATACGTGTGTTAAATATGATCAAGATTTAAGTTACGGGTATCAGCCATATGTTTCTATTACTATATAACACACCATAATTTGCAAGATCCGCTGTATACGAAATGCTCGTTTCTTTCCATGAAGAAACTTCATTCTGACATTACATTATATTCACGAAAATGTGTAAAACACATTTCACTCACAGCTGCAGTCTAAGTCTCCGTATCCCTGTGGACATGAACACCGACACGCGGTCGAGTTAAACGTTCCACCGTTCTTGCACGTGCTCACCTTGCAGTCCTGGCAGTCCTTGCCTTGGAACGGGTATCTGTTAGTCGTAAAAAAATAAACAATGCGCCCACTATTCCACACACCACGTGCGAATCAGAATGGCTTGTATAATATGAATTTAGCTATAAGCTGTGTTAAGGTTTAAGATGTTATTTTACAGGAAAAATATCAGGACTTATGCTGGAAAATAGGTATGTTCCAGTCGAATCTTAGTTGAGTAGTTTTATGTATGTCATTCATAAATATAATGTAAATGTATAACAACCGATAGAATACCAATTAAAATTACAATGTGATTCTGGACTTCACACATACACAGTATTTAATACAATCACAGCAATTAGTCAATAATTGGGCAGTGTAATAACAATACATTTCTAAACAAAATAAGTGAAAATAATTGCGCTCATTTTTAATCATTCAGCCATATTTATCAAGCTTGTACTTTATAAAAAGGATGTGTGTTTTTTCCGGTAAGTCGACAACATGTAAAACTACTTTTTTTATTTTTAAGTTTAATATCGTGTTTTTTTTATCGTCCTGTATTGCCCAGACAATCAGTCACATGTCTTTCTTCAAAGACTATGAAAGAGATGTCTATCCCGATACTGTTTCTGGAGTTTGATTATTCCTATATATTGGTACCTGCATTCGCAAGTTGCTCCGTACGTGTTTCCTTGACAGTCACATCCGCACACAGCCGACGTCAGGTTCATTCCGTTATTGCAAATCTTATTGCACGTGGTATTGCACGTTTCACCTGCAAACATTTTACGGGCTTGTGATAATGCAGTACATGAATTACATAATATGATACGATTGACTTGTTCACAATCGTTTTACGGTTAATAAATTAACTATTTAATACAAATAGTTCATGTGCGCAAATATAAGAGGAGGTTTTTGAAGAAAACATTTATACGATATTTGAAATGAAAAAGCTTTTAGTTGTCAAGGAATGTCTGTTATTTAGCACTGGGCCCGAAACCAAAATGAGTAAATAAGTTTGTTCAAATTGACCTTAATTGGAGTATAAAGTTACAGAAACATTCTAACAAAAAGTATAGAATGGCTTGCGTCGTATAAGAGATTAAACCACGTGATATTTTGTTTACTGGCAATTTAGATTTCGCATAAGAATATCTAGAATTGAACTTTCGTAAGATCTGACCATATTTCTCCAGTACGAATGAGTACGTTAAACTGCAATAATGCTCGCAACTGATTGATGGGCACACATGTCCGCTTTGTATAAAGTGGATTCACCAGAAAGACAAACTAATCGAAACAAAACAATTCAAAATTGCGCTTATACAATATATGACCTTAGTCTTACATCGATCCAGAATTGAAATGCACTCCAATATGTGACACAAGGACAAAGGCGGCGATTTCATTCTACATCAAATTCAATACTGACCATTATTAAACCAGATTGCGTTTTCTTATAAAAAAAAACATCAGGGAAATAATACTACTTCGTTACCATAGTAGCCGGCATTGCACTGACATCCACATAGAGTTTGGTTCCATGTGCCGTAACTTCCGCATGTACCGGTACAATTATCCACTAGAAGAAAGACTTATTATTACATATGCTGCATGTTCACAGCCATGTAATTACAGGAATAACTTATCCATCTTGACAACATCTGGTATTAAACTCTTACAATTTACAGTCAGCGGGTCGTTTAAGGCAAATGAACACGTATAAATACAATACAGGGCAATACATACGAAACAAAACACGTTGAACGATTACTGAATGACATTTCGACGCTGTGTTATGCTTTCTTTCGGTTTTGTATTTTATATTAAATAGCCGTTTGTAAAATCATATTTATGGACAACCCATCAATGATTAAGTGCATGTGCAGCGATACGGTCATATCAAAATCTTCTTACATGATAAGGAGTAGGCATAATATACTCCTAAGTTAGGATATGCACCACTCTGGTAGTACTGAAACAAACCATAAAAAATATATTTCAAACAATTGAACGAAACAGTAACACCATTAATTATTCACAGCGGTAACACTAGCAACCATCAATATTAAAAATTGCTACATAATATTGAAAATAAATCTATAGCAAAATAAAGACATGTTGCCATAGCTTAAACTGAATAATATGTGCATATATATATATATAATATAAATTTGTATCACGGTTTTCTGTTTAACTGGGGTCATGCTTACTATATGTGATGTTATAAAGTAATACTAGTTGAGATACAGTACATTAAAAGAATGGGATGTATTGAGTGGAATCAGTTTAGAAGAATAAATAGGTATTATAGTATACATTTACCAACTTTATAAAATAACAACGCACCCGTTCAAAACATATATTACATAAACTTATGTTACTTAAATACAGCAATTTGAAGCATTGCCCTGATTCGCACATTAACACGATATTTTTATATTAATGAATCAAGCAATTATTGCTCAACACACTTTCTATGTTAACAAGTAAAAGTAAAATAGTCATTTCTTGTAAAATGTTGCCCCGGAGCTCTTTTGATGGGCGGATCAATTTATAAGAGTGGTAAACTCAGTCTGAATAACCTTAATATAAAATGCGCATGCGCATTTTTAGAAATGATAGTGTAGGTTTGTAAATGCTCATGGAAGTACGCGATGTATGTAGGTGTGAGTTCGAAAGTCACTGAAACATTGTCGACAAATACGTGTTTAAATGGTCGGGATGATTTGAAAGAATTGTTACAATATTAAGTGAACCTACACTAGATATACTTTCATCGTGTTAAATCCAACTGAACGACTATATGCATGTTTTTTAATGTTAATGTCTGAATTTTAACTGTCACCTTTTACTCATATTTTAAACTGTGTGTGTATTAAACGTAATCAAGTGTACCTTTATGACCACTGGTCGTGATATAGGACCCTCCGTGTACAAGTATTGTGCGCTGAAGATGCCATACCAGTAGCCCCCTGCATAGTTTAACGGGTTTGTCAAGCGGATGTAGCTACCCGTCAGTAAAGGCCTGTCCTCCATGGTATACAACTCTACAACAAACACCCACTCAAACAATATGGCTTATTTAGTATTATTGAGGGTCAGAAAGTTAAGCATCGAAATGTACTGCATGTTGCATAACCTGGAAAAGAGTGTTCGCGTATATAATTACTATATAAAAAATTGAAGTATACGTGTTAAGGTGTACAGCGTGTTTTCTGCAAAACAAAAACATTTAGTACAATATGCAAGTGATTAACAAATAACAACGATGATTGCACAGTACACGTCACATTAATTTTATCTAAAAAAATGAATACTTAAATTTTTATTTTACGCTAAATAACAAGTAACATTTACACTATGAATAATCACTACGTATTATCATTTAAATCAATAACACACTAATTTTAAAAATTAGAAATCAATTTACAACCTATGTAGTTGTTGACCATAGCGTTATAGTTGAAATAGAACACGATGTTGAAGGAACCGGCTGGCAACGTATCAACCACTTGTCTTGTGTTCGCTGTAAGACACATTGTGTTTATATTTTACAGTTGTATTGTTTGTACTTATTTGTGTAAAGTATTTAGAATTTAAGGCTTACTATGACATAGTGTTTTAACTCAACCTTAAACCTGTAACAAGAACATTCGTCTAACAAGATAAACAGCAAACGCATAGATAACCGAGTTAACAAAAAAACAAACAGAAAAAGATACAAAAACCAAAACTTATCAGGAGATAAATTCTTGTTTTCTACAACTGTTCGAACAGAACAGCAATACTACGCATTCGAGGATTTAAATTGGGATCACCGCCTTAGAACTTTAAATGCATTTTGAGTTTACAACGGGTTGAGGTCTAGCCACAGCTCACACTTATCCCATAATTAATCACAAACCAAATGCGCGTCTTAAACGGTTTCAATCTAATGTATCGTTATATGGACAAAAATGAAAACATAAAAGCCCAAACATGACGCATGAATAGAATACGGCATAACTCCATGTAAAAGTGGCCTTAGTATCGGGATTCTTTTAAATGTCGAAAAAAACTAAAGCGTTTTTTTTTTTTCAGAAGTATACATATAGAAATTTTAACAAATTCAAATCTGTATTGATATATTATTTTATTTACGTACTTAGGTGTAAACTATTTGTATAACGGTTCACGTAAACGTCGAGATTAGGCACTGAATGAACAGACTCTCAAAGCATATAATCACATTATTTCAGTATTCAGCATGATCAAATTACATTTTTAAACTAAATTAATACTGGTTATTGCTTGTTACACCAATTATCACGTATGGCAAATTTACGATATGCCCGTAGTTGATAAATTGATAAATTGCACCAAAACATTATGTAAGCAAATACGTGGAGTTCGTCCCTTAAATCATATGCTGCTCTACTAGGTGAACTTGATTGCTTCAAATTGTCTGTCATTTGTAAAGAACGAACCCTACACTATTAGTGTAAAGTCATCAGATCAGAGAATAATTTAATTATTTAATACATTGAAATATTGAAAAAATGTGTTGGTCTAATTGCTGTTGAAACTACCATTGAATCAATTTTTTTCAGTAATGTTTGGTTGTACCAATATAACGACATCGATTATATAAATATTCTTTAACAAGGAATCCGCGATGTTTACATTCAGAATTGGTTTGAATATATACAGTCGCATAATAAGCATAAAAAGTATACCACATTTGAAAACAAATTTAGTTTTAGAACTACTTAAATTGTATATGTTCTATGTTTTGTCCGCTATATATAGATCGGAGGTCCAATACAACATATCATTGGGCTATTTCGAAAAAAATGCCATTATCATAAAAGTCTGTAAAATGAATTCTTACAGTTCGAAATTAATCAATGTGATACATATATATCCTCGTTTGTTTTCGGTTGCTTCCTATTCATCAAGTCTATAATGCTTTCTTCACGTTGCCTCTTGATTGTTTATATTAATGTCATCTATAGACAGATGCATGTTATGAATTACTTTCTATACTTGTAGTATAATAAGCAGACGTGCATACAATACTTATTTGTACCGCCGAACTTCATTTCATTGCTCATGTGTATTTCATATTTGCTTGTATTTTTCCAAAAGCATGTGTTGATGATTATGCGAATAAATAAGTCAATTAAAAGGATAAGGAAGTTTGATTTATAGCGCTTTGTAAACACATAAATATGCTTCATCTACAAAAAAATTAAACTATCAAGTTAAGATTGTATCTACACAATACTTTTAAACCAACAAGGTGACTGTATGTAAGATCGTAAATGTGTTTCATATACATAACAGGCTATACCTCTACTACTACTTAATAAGACTTAAATATGACAACCTTGAAGATATTGCGGTGATAACATTACGTGCATCTCCACAGCACAAATAAAACTGTTGTAGTATTTAATACAACAAACGATGAAACTACAGAAACTCTATAAACAGATGAATTCTAAGTCTTATCCACTGCTTGTATAACCAAACTATTCGCATAACATGATCCAACCTGGGATAACCGCATTGGGACGGTCATTGCAAAGTATTTGGGGTTTTGAACGGTTTGAGGGCTAGCCGAACCTCACACTTACCCCAGAATTAATCACAAACCAAATGCCCGTCTAAAACGATTTCAAAACGCATGCTTGGTGTCAGACGGAAGTAAAAGCAGATGTTTGCAGGAATTTAGTTTGTAAAATTTGTTCGTAACGCTGTAAATTACATTCAGAACGTCTGTAATTAATTGCTGATCCGTGTAATTTGGAAAAGGCGCAATGTCATAACAGCAGTTTCTCCGGTTTTTTGGTGATATAAAAAAACGCCTTAAGCGACAATTAGATAGTCTATAGAATGTGAGTTTAATTTATTTTAAACGCAAACTCGTTCGATACACAGTACATTATTATTAGCTTCATAACGAAAGTATTAAGATGGGTAGGAGAATATACTGGTAACAAGCTCGTTAAACATTCGTATCGTAATGCTGCACGTCGAGTTATCTCCTCCACACACCCCACATCCATCTATCGCCTTTGTACCAGATACGTCATCACAACCGAACATCTGCAAATACAAACAAACCGAACGTCTTTAATTTTTATTAATTTATTTCATTTTAATTACTTTTTATAAACTTATTTTTTTAAATTAATTGATGAATTTATGAATTTATGATTTTTTTTTTTTATTTATTTATTTATTTATTTATCATATGACATAACACTTACTTGACAGTAGCCCTGTACACATCGGCCGTATCTTCCAGATCTCCGAGCAAGTTTGTTGGTTTCTAAAAACGATTCGAGTCCAGAGGGGTGACAGGGTGTCCCATCAGGCATCAGACCAAACCTCTTGTAATAGTCCACAGCGATAACGCTGTTACACTTCACCTCGCATTGGCCGTATTCTGTGAGTGTACAATATAAAGAAGTGAAACTCCAGAAGCTGCAGCAGTATTGCATTTCTATTATACTCACCTTCGTGGTCCTTTATTAATGGCAAACAACCAATTGCCAAAACGGTACAGTACGGCACAAAAAGAAACAACATATACACATAATAGAATAAAGCTGGGGTCACCGCCTTGGAACGGAAAATGCTAAGCACTGGGGGTTTAAACTGGTTGTAGAGCAAGTTATCAATTAACAAACGAATAAGAAAAAAAACAACGAAATAACAGTATTTTACTCCTTAAAGATGATCATTTGTAGCAAGTACTTGTTATATTGCTTCATTTATTTTTGTTTTAAATATGCCTGTTCAAAATAATATATTTATCTGTAATTAAAAAAGGTATAATCAGATGCAATAGCCAGTAAGATGCATTTTAAAGTGGTATCTTGAAGTGTTTCGAACAGGTAAAGTTTTATGATCGGCAATTGTAATTTTTGACATATTACATATTAAAAATTTACATACGTAAAGGTAAACTTTCAATAGGTTTGCTACAAATCGCCCGTTAATGTCACATGATTGAATGAAGCTTAATTGAAATCATTAACGCATCTTATATAAAGGATAACATGTTAGAACTAGCAATTATCCTGATTTTGTTATTTTTAAATGATTACATTCATATAGAAAGTATGGAGTGGATACAAAACGAACGCTAATAACGAACCGTATAGAGCAAAGTTACAAATATGTCGGGGCATAATAATGTAGCATTGTTTAATTTTTAGCAATGAATAAATTTTGATATGCTTTATAGCCCCGTCACACCGGACTGGCGTCCTTACGGCGACCTAAAACTGTGTTTCTGGACATTTCTGATTGTCGTAGTAAGGACGGAAATGACTTTTTCGGTAAAAATGCTGTTTTTCGCCTTCCCGTCACACCAGCGTCCTGGTTTATAGCGTTCTACGCGTCCTCACTTAATACTTTTCTCGCGACCTTACCGCGTTCGTACGGCGATCAAAGCCGACCATACGGCGTCCTTGGCGTTCTTACTGAGTTGTTATTGCGACCATGGCGTCCGCGCAGCGGCAACCACACGGCGACATACCTTGCAGTCAATGATCATTGTATGTGGGTTTGAGCGGCGACCACAGGCGTCCATGGCGACCTTACAGCGACCCTACCACGTCCCTACTACGACTATTGCGTCTCTATGGCGTCCCTACGACGTCCTTAACAGAACGCCGTAAGAACGCCGGACTTCGGCGACTACTTTGAACATGTTCAAAGTAGTCGCGGTGGGCTCGCGACCTGAGCAATTTTTGGCGTCCTCATTGCGTCTTCTTGCGACCTTATTGCGACTCTCCGGCGTCTATGGCGTCCTCACTGCGACCTGGGTCGCCGTAAGGACGCAGTAAGGACGCCAGTCCGGTGTGACGGGGGTATAACGAATCTGTTAATTAGAATAGAGATAGACATGAACTCAATATGAATTAATCTCTAACTAACCATAGTTATTAAATCGTGTCCCGGTGTCAAGAAAGTTTGAAGTATCTAAACCGATTTTTTCGTAAACGCTGTTGGCCTTCAGTTGTGCGCATGTCTCGGATGCGCGCGCAGTTTGCAGTTCACTCTCAACATCCGGGTCGTTTTCACACGGCTACAACATATACCAATATTACAAAAACGAATGAAGACACTCCAAAAAAATATCAGGAGATACATTCTTGTTAACGTCCGGTAGTCTTCTGTGTGGAGAAAGTGACCAGTTATATTTGCAATACAACGAATTCAATGAAGCTAGGTCTCCACCTTTGAACTGTATATGTTAAGCCCCGTTACTTCAAACCGTTTGAAAGACGCGCCGATCAGGTCCGAATCGTTATTTGCTTCGGAAACATTAAATTGGTTCGCAATATAAACATAAACGCTGCTTGATGTTATTAGAATAGGTATTTTGTTAGTACAGAAACGTATCATGTATCTGAATATAAAGGAAATATAAATCGGAATACATTTAAACCAAGAATTCGTATGTATGATATGTATTTGTGTTAAAGTACGCTTGGTTTATTTATGTAAAAATGGACAAGACATAAATGTGTTGTAAACATATTCTGATGGTACTAACCTGGGTATTACATATAAATGACTCATATTCATTTCCCTCGCACCATGCACTGTTCTTTGGTCTACAATATGAATAGCTTATGACACACTTGAAACTGCCCAATTAATCCTTTCCGAACAGTATCAATCACATAGAAAAACAATAGCTGTTGTTTTTTTTTATCTTGGTCTTTAAAAATGATGGCAACAAAATGAAATTTCGTCTTGCATGAATATTAACAACACTCTTTAACAACAACTCATGTATAAGGTATTTGTTTCGTTTCTTTCAAATTCAGATTTTTTGTAGAAAGTGCTAGAAGCATTAATCATAATGACCGTCATACAGTCAGTTCAGTCAAGAAAAACTCAAATAGGTGTAATTTTATCGTTTAACTATTACTATTCATAATTATTATCTTCCCAGTATTGAGTGCGGCCTACTTTGGATTGCTGCAGGACCTTCTTCTATAAATGATGCCTGTTCCACACGTGCGACTGCACGTCGTGTTGGGTCCCCAGTCAGACCATCCACCCGAAACCACATCAAATAAGGACAGGTCAAGGCCGGTATTGTTCCAATGTATGCACTGATATGACCCTCCAACCAGCTGGGTAGAGCAGACCTGATTGCGCATAAAAATGGATATTGTAATTAACTAAAAGTGTTTTTGTTTCGCTGTGCGTTTGTCATTATATTTCTTATTAAAGCGCGATTCAATAAAACAAGTGTTGGTACGACCAAAAACGCGACACACAAGACATGAATGAGCCGAAATTCCCCGGATATAAATTCTAGAGACAAAGAAACACCAAAATTAAAGTGTGTATGCCGTTAATGTGTGACCGTCCTTCCTTCATAGAACGGTACTTTTAAAAAGTATCATACGTGCTAATGACTGGTCTTAGATTGTATAATACTAAATGCTGGCTGTAATATTTAACTAAATGCGTATTGAATCGGGCAGCATATCTGTAGGTTTTTCCCAATTTGAAAAGTCGGTTTTATATAGAAAACTATGTAAGTGTTGATCATGTATAAGATTATTTAACGATCAGACACATGTTTTCATGTTTTCATGCAGATCTAATAAAGGTACAGGTGTCCTCAAACAAAGTATCACCAAGAAGTAAAGCATGTGTGTATTCCTACATTTTACACATAATACATGAGACTAGTACCTGCCCTGGAATATTAAACTTATGTTAATTGGCTTTTTTAATAAATGGTGATGTCATTATCACCCTACATAAACAACAGAAGGACGCAGATTATTGGTTACCTAACTGTTTGCACCTCATACTAAAATAAACCTTCTCTAACATCGTATTTTGCGGACACCATAAACCATATGTACTTTGATTCATAAGATCGTATACCACATATTTTACCAGAGTAATTTTCTTTAACATAATTGAATCATAAATATTTAGGCAAATTTAACCAATTAACTGTTATAAAATAATAAAGTGTTGGAGAGCAAATGGAACATATTTTTATAGCAAGCAAACATTATATTATTTTATATACAATACGTTTCATTTGTATTAACAATAGTGTATTCATGCTCGGTGAATTAAAGTAAATGAATACATTTCGACTTATAACACCTATTATGGCACCCTGTTTTTTGTTAAAATCAACGAATTCACCACGACATAATAAGAACAATCTACTGGAGAGGATAGTATAAAGGTTCAAGTGTAAACAAGTCTTAACAAGTCGTACATCACAACCACAATCTAACTATACGTTGACACATACATTTAATATTAAATTATACATTATTTATGTAATTAATTTTTTCGGTGAACGATTCTTCCTTACGTTAGCTGCATGCTTGTTTTTCAATCACAGACGCGCACTATTTTTAGAAGGAAACGATCGTTTTGTAAGTGCTGTAATCCCATCGATTCAAAGAGCTTACACTTTTGAAACAAGTAGTTAATTTGACAGTTATAATAGGAAATATAATCTATATAATATATATATATATTCCATATTTGAATTTAATGTTGCATGTACTTAAAAAATATCAAACACTTCAAAGGCACAATACCCACAGGTAATACAGGTATGAATTTACCTACTTCCAAACCCGTGAAGGGCAGCATTTTAAGGTACGGCTTCTAGTCTAAATAAAATTGTTTCTTTCTGTGTATGAATATGGTATGCTGATCATGACATATATCAAAAACTATTTTGAGGGGCATGTTTAGTTCTAGAATAAAGGTAAATAACATGTATTTGACTCCAATTTAGCGTGTGTGTTTTATAGAAACTATGTGAATGGTAACCTCCATTAGTAAGTGTAAGACATTAAACCATTTTTGAAAGTTCGGATTACCGTTAGCTTGAAACTATGCGCAATTCTATGGGCACTCAATGTTTGCGCTGCATGAGGTTATCGCAAGAAATCTATGTTAATACTCATCTCAGACAGGAACGACAAAAACAAAATCGTATTAACTATTCAAGTTTAACTCTATATCTCTTACCATTTCAGGACCACAAAAGCTACCATCGGTTGGGGTAAGGTAGTTGAACATGATGCCGTACTCCGTCGAACCGACATTCATATTGATACACGAATGCAAGTAACAGGAGCCCTGTAACGAAGTCAAACATTTATAAATGGGACTTAATACGTTGAAACAATATGTAATCATGTTGGCGTGGATATATTGTTTATATAACATAGTGTTACTATAAATAGTAACAAAATGACGTCGCCAGCGGGCCGTTATTCGTATCTAGTGGGCTGATATAAATTATATTGGCCCGCCGGGCCGATTTTTTATATCAGAAAAGAATCAGATCGCGCGACGTCAACAGAACAAAATGGCAATCATATTCAGTCTTTTCCGAAGGTGATTCATAAAATTAAGCCACAAATCAACGAACAATAAAAAAAATAAAAATAGACGTAGCACATAATTAGAATCATGAAAAAAATATCGATTGCATCTAAAACTGTACTGTAGATTAGATTGATGATACTATTTGAGCTTTAAGTTTAACAGGAGTCATCCAACATCAACATTTAGTAAACGACAATCTTACCTCAATGCCAACTTTAATCCAATGCTTAAAATGATAAAATAAAAACGACATGCACTTCCATTTTCTGTTTTTTCCACCCCTTTATCTTAATTTATTTCAAACTACACTTTTTGAAACGTTTTATGAAATTGAATGGCTGCTCGGAGTATTCTCTTAATTCCTCTTGAAGTTTACTATTATACATTACAAATTTACAATCCGAAATACGTTTTGGATCACGTTCGATGCTTTTTTAAATAAGTATTTTACTGTTAAATAGTCAAAACCACAACGTTCGAATTGCTGTCCCTAAAATCCAGATTGTCTAACTTAAAGCGCTCTGTTTCGTCACAGAAATTACGTCACACGAGATACGTCAAAACTGTCGTAATCAGTTGAATAAAAATAAAAGTACTGAAAGCTGGTTTGGTAATAATTTTAAGTGATGGAGCCAAATATAATGATATGTAATATAAACGATAACACACGGCTGCATAATGGCCCTCGGTCCAAAGGCTCTCAGACCGTTATGTCGGCAGGCGGGCCTATTATAGACGTCTGGCCAAGCTCCGCCGTGTGTTATTGTCTAAATATTAATGTCACATACAAGTATCAATTTGATACTTATATTCTTCACTATAGTTGTATTTGTATTAATGTTAAACAAGTACAAATGCCGCATGTTATACACCAACTCTACGTGTCATAATGTTGAAGACGGATTATAAGAATGTGCTATATGTATAATTATCTTGCAATTTATATGATTCCGTAAACATCACTCGAGTATAAACAAGAGAATGTGCAGCAACCTATCAAAATCAACATTGTACTGTACAACATATCTTACTAAAGTTGCTAGTGGAAATTTCCTAAATCTGTATCCGGGGCCGTTCTTAAATTCGCATATCTCGTCGTTAGAGTATATCATCCCTACAAAGCAGATATAGAAAAGACAACAATTAAATATGTATTTCAATTAACAAATGATCAAACAGTGGATGTGCATTTGGTTTAATTGTTGTAAACTAAATTGCAATCGTCCTACCATTAAAAAGCGTTGATATGCTGGAATAACAGTAAATATTTCCGAATCCAAAGCAATTGTAGTGAAAATGCTTTAAATCAGACAACAATCTTCTATGTTAATAAAAAATAAAAAATGCACTCCATAAAACTCTCTTTATAAACATAAATTCTAATTTGTCAGTCTAATCAATATATGTTATAATCACATTCCTTCAGAGTGCATATTTCTTATAAACATTACTGGTTAAACCAAAATAGATTACGCATACTCAATTGAATAGAAAGGGATATAATTTATACAGTCTAACCTGGCCATATCCCTGCTAGGTCTATTTCGAGGGGTGATGATACATCAGTTGTAGTAAGACAGCCACTCTGAGCAGTATCCCTGAAGCGTACAATTCATAATTACACTTGTGTCATATAAATAGATCTATTTTATTAAGAGGGCATTGTGTTAAAACAGAGATTATTTCTTGCTGATGCAGTTGTTTCACAAGAATATCATTTAGCTTACTACTTCAATTTTTGTAGATAGTCACATTTGGCTTAATCACCATTAGTTGTCCTATATATTAAGTGAAAACTAAATTGTTTTCACATTACTTATCATAAAAATAACCCCTTTCAAAAGCCCTAAAACAACGATAACAGCAACTAAAATAGTGTGTTTTTACCCAGGGCTTGTTTGAAGCGCCGAAATGTCCTTTTCAAAGCAAAACGCTGCAGCGCATAATTACCGATAACTATTTTAATTGCCTATTGACCACATTGTTAGCCTAGATGTAATTAAAATCATCTCCTATCATCGTCTGCCTAATTTTCTCCATAGGCGCACGTCAAATCGTTAACCTCAATCGAGTATATTTAATACATGACATTGCTCGATCTATAGCAGTTGTGTTTTATTTATGAGATCCGCCGAATATCTGCACTTTCTCATTGAATTTTTCCAAGTCATTAAAATTTCCCCCAAATGATCCATGTTTCCATTAAAGTGCCGTTATTTTAAACAATTCAAAAAATATGTTGCATATTTGCATTATCAGATGTATATGCATATGCCGCTTTATTATGTTTATCACTCTCTACAGTTTACTGTTATAACATGTAAATGAAATGGGAGATATTTAAAAGGGGAACATATTAATTATATTAATTACACTCAGTAAAATATGTTTACAACACAACACTAACTCTCAAGTGTATATGTTTATGGTTGATAATGGTGTCCCTCAAACTGCCACCAATGCGCAAACATATTGACCCAAAATCCGGCTTTTCGCGCTATTTTAGCCTTTTTTTAATTAACCGAGCGTTAAAATACCCCCTTTGAATTAACTTAAAGTAAAACATTAGACAAAACATATATATGAAATACAACGAGAAGTAACAAGCAAGGGCGATAATGCGTACCCACAAGGAAAAGACACACGATTACTATCGCGGCCAAGCATTGTGATCTCGCAAACTTGCATCGTGTCCTCGCATCGTGATTTTTCTCCTTCGTATCGAGTTCTCCCGTTCTCGACCTTGTAATCCAAAGGTCGAAACTGCAAATCTTCGAGTGTCATTAACGAAGCACCGTATACGATACCCTAACTTAGTCTTAAAGCTCTTTGCAGCGTAAACGATAACCTTCCTTAGTCTTAAAGATCTTCGCAGCGGTTACGATAACCTTCCTTAATCTTAAAGCTCTTTGCAGCGTATACGATAACCTTCTTTAGTCTTAAAGATCTTTGCAGCGTATACGATAACCTTCCTTAGTCTTCATGCTTTTTGCAGCGTATAAGATAACCTTCCTTAGTCTTAATGCTTTTTGCAGCGTATAAGATAACCTTCCTTAGTCTTAAAGCTCTTTGCAGAGAATACGATATCCTTCCTTTGTCTTAAAGCTCTGTGCGGCGCCGTCCTAGAAAACGTTCTTAATGTAACCATTGTGTTGACATACATCACACCAAGCATAAAAGCATGCAATTCCGTTACACACTCTCTGACGATTCGTATTTATATTCAATTTCATCGGAATTATCTTGTTATAGTTATGGCTGTAAAATACCTCGAGTAATTTGTATGGTTTAAACTTGATTCTTCAACCTACACCAACACGCACATAGTTTAAACCTATTTTGTTTAACTCGAGTGCATCGCAAGCCTAATGCGTATTGAAAGGCTCATGAGTCCGTTTCCTTGGTAGAACCAGTACTTTGTGCCTTTGGGGAGATCGAAAGAATGCTCCCAAAGATGGAATCGAACCCGTTACCTCCCAGTCGCTAGGCAGACAACATATCCACTACGCCGCGCCAACCTGTACGAACACGTTTCCATTGAATAGGCTTCAATTTAAGACACATAATTCATATTTTAAACAATAGTTACAACACACACTACACACGAAAACGATTTAAACTCGACATGAAATGGTCTAATGCAAAGGATAAGGGTGGGTTCAAATCATTTTAAAGGCATTCCTTATATAACGTTACACCCAGAAGTAAGACACACACGTGAATATATAAACCTACTGCAGAAGTGTCTTCGTGCTGTTTACGCTGCAAGTGCTCCAACCGGAAGTCTTGCTTCCCATGATACCATCGTTGGGTGATGGACAACCCATGTCAGCGTCGTGATTCATGTTCATGCTACAATTAAGAAGGGCATACGTATACAACAATACATATTGCTAGCACTGACACAACGTAATACTCAACGTACCACTAAGATGTACACTTAAAACTTAACTTGGTTCAAAATAAAAAAAAAACACAATTATATCCAAAACGAGCGTTCTTCATTGTGTGTCAGTTATCACATGTTCAGTAAGAATAGTTAAAAACAGCATAGTCTCGGTATCAGTTATTGAATGTATATAATTAACCCGAATCAAAATTCGACCAAATACGTTGTCTAGAGTCTTACCAGTGACCAAGTTCGTGGGCGGAAATGACGTATTCTGTCATACCAGTTGCCGTAGAGACTGCACATTTATAACCATCGCTGCATATTTTGCCTGTGTACGCCTTTCCTGCCACATCTGTTCCCGTGGTGCTGCGAGTGTAGACATACCGTCATAATACAATGAAAGTTATAAGTTATAGGGCATCATACAATGTGCCTGTGGGTTTTTGTTAGATACAACATAACATATATATAAATGAAATTGCTGTTTGCATATAAAACATTAATGATTGGACACAAACTTATTGCACGTACATGAATAAAAGAAATCACATTCTCTCATTCAGACTATTAACAAAATATGATCAGTTTGGGACGTTTTGTGTTTTAAATGTATTGTTTGACTAGTGGACGGAAAAGGACAAAGGAAAAAGGCCTATATTAGTATAAGACACGAGTGAAGTAGCTACTGTTTGATATTAAGTGTACTATTTATTGTTGTGTATTACTTGCAGCTATTATTTGAATGCTATCTGCATGTAACTAAATTGTAACAAAAATATTGAAACCCGAGAAGTTTTCTATGCGATTTTACATGTTGACCTTATGAATTTTAAGTTTAAAATAGTATAATAACTACAATATATCTCATATTTTGTGTGTTTCCATGGCACGTTCATGCCTCAAAAAATAACAAAAACTAGAACATGACTAGTTCCATTTCGTCTGCAGGTCAGTTTTACATTGAGGTATTTGTAATTCGGATTTGTTATTTGTATTTATAATTGTTTTTTTATAAACAAATTCATGTAAGTTCTTTAGATTCAACTTTTGAAGTTTCAATATAAAGCATTTTTGTCGAACATAAGAATCACAATAGCACATACCCAGTGTATAAATGTATATGGTCATACTCCATATATAGGTTGTTAGTATTTGTGCCGCTGCATACACTAATCAGTGTGTTTCCTAGTATTTTACTGGGCACGTACCATGTCTGAAAATGAAATATACCCGTAGCATCTTCAAACAGAGCCGATTACAATGTGATACACATATTGAAATTAAGCATTCACTGTGGTAAATCGTAAGGCTTCAAGTGTCACTATTTAAACCAGGAACGACAAATATATAAATATGTGTCTAGTCGAATAACATTTTTGTTGACATAACAGCTTATTATATGCTGATCTATGTTATATATATATTATTTTGTCGGAAGGAAAACTCGATTTCAATGAAACTATAACATTTTATACTTTAAAATACAGTGGACATATAGAACATTGACATCAACAAAATCGGTATACTAGTGTTAGTTACTATTCATAACAAATACTCATGTGTGTAGAATATCCACGACATGTTTGTCTACCATACATCCATTACAAAAACCAATTACTTTCAACGACGCACAGATTATTACACTTATTGTCACTATTATTATGACAAAAATTGTAAGACGTCATTGAACAAGCATTTTGATGACGCCATAATACACAGACGTACGACGTTACAGTTTTGTGTGTATGTATTGTTGTAAAGTATAACATTTAATCTTCAAACAGGTGAATACATATTTATTTCACTGGTGGTTATAGAAAAAAACTATATTCTTACTCGTGGCTACAACACTCGTTTTGTTTTATTTATGAACTAGGATTTGATCAAACACGGACATCACAAAATATTCTCGCTGAAATCATCGATAAAGACTTTGATAGCACACGGTAACGATTCTATGCCATAATACGTATTGCACTGATGCGAATGCCGAAACTATATCGATTTTTAATGTTTGAACATTTATTTATTGATAAGTGCAGTTCTTATTATGAAAAACAAGACAATTTAGAACATTCGATTTTTTTCCCACTCCCAGTAAACTTAAAACATGTCACGTAGTCCCTTGAAATACATATTCTATATGGACAATTCCTGGGACATATTATATTCAAACTAAGGTAGAGTTTTAAGTATCTGTGGTTATTAGGTTATAAGTAAGACATACTAAAATGCAGTTACATTTCACTGAATAATATATTTATGACAATTAAAATAAAAGAAATACCGGGTTAGTCCTCCAGAAGACAATTTCTTTGATCTCTAGAATTACGTTATACCCCAGCTGGTCTTCCTTCCCCCACTCAGCTTGGACCTATATAATTAAAGTAATAATTATAAAAGCACTAACATATTTGACGTAATCATTATCAACGGACCTATATAATTGAAGTACACATGTATATATTAAAAGACATATATATTTGACGAAATCTTTATCAAATTACCTAAATATTTAAAGTTTTCATTATCAAATGATCTACATAACTGAAGTTATCTTTATCAAAGGACCTACATAATTTAAATGGAATTTATTGTGTCACAAAAAATAAAAACGAGCCTTTTGTATCTAAAATATTCTGTGTTACCAGACCACATCGGACGTTGAAATTTCGACAAAGGCTAAACGGAACACTCATTTTTAATTGTTTAACTTTATTTTGCGAAATATTGTACGAATGTTTCTTTGATTTTGAGTAGTAATGGGGCTTTAAACGCACCACGACATCATAATGACATAATTGTGTGCGTTGTATTGGATTTAAATTTCAAATCTACGGTTTATTGAATCTGACGTACAAATATGTTAACCTCTGTTTTACTTTATTCCGCCCTTCAGCCCGTGTCATTATATATGAAATACTACACTGCGTAGGTAAGCTGTGTATTTGATAAGAGTAAATATAAAACCATTTTACATCAATCTTAAATGATTTGTTCTCAAGTAAATGAGCATTTGTTTTTATTAAGAGTTATGTAATACATACATCAAACACGTATGCAATACGTCATTAAATGATATAGGGGTGGTTGACCAACGTATTGTGTAAACAAGGAGGTTGTACTAAATTGTATCAAGTATACAGTTAAATCTCCAAAGTAATTAAAAACTCGTACCATATCAATATCTTCTGACTTCGCATTATACGAAAACCCGGTACATGTTTATTTGATGTCATGCCGAAGAAATAACGTGATAGATAATCCATCCAAATACGTATTATATTAAGCAAAACAGATCTTGATACGCATCACAAAAGTGTAGACCCATATTCTTATACATATAAAGCTACGCGACAACGAATATTAAAATATCATACGTATGTAACTTGTATAATAAATTTAAAAAAAAAACAAACATGTGGAATATGTATTAAAAGAACAAACAAATCAAGTATGTTTTATATTATGCGACATCAAACAAGGCACAGTATTTAATGCGGTGACCCCATTTTAAATAGCAATTGTGTTTATATGGCGCTATTACCCTATATTTGTGAGAGAAGTGGCACTGTTTGCGTATACAATCAAAGCATGGCTCCTCTTTTGTATTGTATGTAACCTATTTCAAATATTGATGTCGTACAAAAAGGCAGCTTCGAAACGTATTCGTGCATATACGTGTGTATGACAGTTACTTATATGATATACTGAAAATAAATAACGGGACAAAACAGTTACACTTACTCCTGACCATTTCAATTTCATAAGGTCTGTTAGTAGTGCATCTGAAGTGAACCCAGCCTCGGCCATCTTGGCAATATATAGCTCATCCAGAATAAGAACAGTCTCGATTGTTAGGTTTTGAGTTGTCTCCCTTCGCTCTCGAATATGAACACGGTCTTAATGAAGACAACACATGCTATATTTTAACACTAGATAGAATAATCTTTTCAACTATGATACAGACTGTACACGAGTTATCCTGACACGAATACAAACCATCAGTTGTATAATACTGCAATGGTTTAAGTTTATAAGCTTTATAAGTAAAATGTTCGTACGAATGCATACATGTTCCCGTTTATTTGCAGAAAAAAAATTAATAAAGGCATATTGTACAAACTAAAAACAAACAAACAAATTTCAGAACATCAGAACGTACAATAACAAAAACGAATTAAATACGTTATACAAATAGTCATACCCCTAAGCGTGTCGATCTCTCTTATTGCTCGCTGCCTTTCCGTCTTTGATACTAAGATGTCCACATGCTCTTCATGTAAACCACTTGCTGTCTGAACTGTGGCATTGATTATCGTGTAAGACCAGTTGCCGTATTCAAACCATCCGATCTGAAGGAAGGAATCATTTCTTGTAATAAGCAGCATAAACATGCCTACCCTTACGCACTTTGGCAATTTTGGGTAGTGAAATTTATTTTTGTGTTTAGAGATTACGTAGTATATGTTAAAAATATCATATTTACACTCAAAATATATAATCATTTCAAATAATAGCCAAAACGAGTTATTCGATCGCCTTAATGCGACAGTAGTAAAAAGCTGAAATGCTCTAGCATTGTCTACGCGGAGCATCTCATTGTATAATGTCAATGTTATGTTCGCCACATAAAAGTCAATGTTGATAATTGAGACATTAACAACTCCATCACACCTGTGCCAAATAATTGCAACTAAAATGATACTGTGAAGGGTCGAATGACCATTGAGTGAAGCATCAAATTCACTTTGCTATAAAAATGTGATTATCCTCACATTGAAACTTTAAAGTGTTATTTATAAGGATATGTCGATTCTCGCTGTATTTAACTTACAAACAAACATTTGATCATTCAGACTCGAGAAACCTTAGGCTTGACAAAACGTCTCAGTGTATAACACAGGGCGCTTATTTACGCTCTTGAAACAAGCTAGTTACTTCGATTCGCGCATTGTGCGCGCTAAATTAAACAATTGCAATCACACGGGTGCTTTATAAGTCATTAAGAAATTACTTTTTTGACAGGCTTACCGTGCATGCGTATACATAGACTGTGTATTGTTTAATTATTTTACCTTTACATTGCCCTCGACATGAATACAAATATTGTACGAATTACTTAACGGACAATTATCTTTTTGGCCGCTAGCAGCAAAGCTTACCAGTTTATTGCATAACGAGATATGAATCCTGTCATTGTCATTATCGTCTAGGTGTCCGACTATTACGCAATCTGTCACGCGACTGATAGGTCTGGTTGGAATTATCATGTCCTGCCGCCAAACAGTCAAGCGGGTGCTGGGTTTTATGGGAGACTGTATACCGCTCATGAAATACGTCAATGATTCTTCTCCCAACTGAACATTAACTGCAGCCAGTGATGAGCTGAAAATAATAAGCGTAGTAAGACATGTATATATAATATACCGCTAAGGGAACAACCGGCCAGGTCACTAGTAATTAAGCATCCACGTGAACGTGCGTCCACGATCGTAATGTATGTACACTTTAGTAAAACATGAAGGGTTTCCAAAACTAAACAGATCTTAATTACCTGTGTAGGTGAATTAAACAAAACAACAAAAACAATACAATCAATCTGCTTTTAAAAAGCGATAAACATATTAACGAGCTTGTTAACGTTTTTGTTCGTGTACATGCATCGGTTGGGGGATATTCCTTTCGTTTTAGATTAAAGATCACTTTCATGTCATGAAACTGACACGTAACACATTCAAGTATTGCTTGAAAAATGTGTACAAGTGCATTATATTCGGTGATATATGATATAAATTAAAACATGAAATTATATACTTTGATATTTATTAACTCAGTCTAATATAATACAATTTTTTATGTATAAGTCATTTATTCGGAAAGTGCTTACCCAGGCGCTCCGCAACAGGATGCGAATGTATGTTACCTGTGCAATATGAAGGTCAAGTATTGCAGTATTACATTACACAATAATGCATGGTTAAATTTAATTGACATCCATTGTTGAGTACCTGCTTTCTGCGTATATTCTGTCATACAACATAATCATCTTGAGGCGTTCGTGATTCGGCAATTCTTCTGTAATGCAACACAAAACGACTTGCGTATTCATCAGGGATGTTATTACAAAGAAATATAAATTTACCTATGTAGGACAGGCGTTAACGATAACGTTTCCTTTCTTTTGTGTTAACCTTAATTGTCAATTCACCCAATTAAATATCAGTTTTGTTGTAACACATACGAATCCAGTTTCCGGGTTTTAATGCTGAAGCATAATATTTGACATACAATCTATTGACCATATCGTTTATGGTACAATACGCATAAAATGTAAACGTAACCAATACATATCTGTTGCACACAGTGCCCTAATCGAATTTCAATGAGTTGTTCTATGTAAGTAATAATTGGGGTCAATTTTAAACCATACTTTAATGTCACACGTCCAACTGTAATATGTATACGGCATTATATGTTTATCATATATGTCTAGTATTTTACAATAAACAATTATCGTAGGTAGTTCTAGTAAGAACGTTATTTATCAACGTACCTTTTTCGCTAAAAGAACACGTACTGGAGGCATCATTGGTCAATCCCGAGGGTAAAACCTGAAATATATATGTTCGCAGTAAACCATCTAATGCCGACCAATAACATTATTTTATACAAACAATAAACTAATATGACGCGGAAAGTCCGCGATACATGCAGATAAACTGAAAAGTGGTGAGTTTCATAGTTGTTGTTTGAAAGGAAGGTTACTATGCTATCAGACTGCGTCTTGTGAACATCATTACTTATCCAGAGGTTGCAAGTTGTATCCTAAACCATCCCATCGTTTTCTTAAACAACAATTCGGAGAGCTTTTGTTAATTAATCGTCAACATACCAACAACAATTCGGAGAGTTTTTGTTAATGATTCGTCAACAAACCAACAACAATTCGGAGAGCTTTTGTTAATTAATCGTCAACATACCAACGACAACAAGGTAACACATTTATGTTCATTCGTAAACAAGATCTCCGGCCTAAAAAACCTGTCATTATATTCACATAATACGATAGATATGAGCATTGGGTCACATTCTGGAATATGCAATACAATGAATAACAACTGTAATAAACAGATTGCTTTTTTGTGTAAACATATAAAATAAAAATATTAAGTAGTTTGAGAGTTAATATGTAGTAGGAGATTATATATGTAACATGTTTCTTGTTTTATTGTTACGTCATCATCAATACCCAGTATATTTAAAACATAAATCTTGTATCGAGTGACCAGCTCTATACCTTGTGAATAGTTATCTTTATCTTATTTCCAACAATGTATTGCAATAAAAAATCATTATTATCGCTAATCAATACACGATTTAGCAGAGGTAACATATTATAATTTATGTAAGAGTATTATTATATCTACCCAGTTTGATTGTTAACATGGGGTCTGAAGATCACAATTTGGCATAGCAATTATATATGTTCGTGGTAAATCTAGTGTTATATATGTTAATGTTCTCAATATAATTGTATAATTAAGTTTGATACATCATCGTGCCGTTTGGTGTTCAGCAATCAGTTACACGCTGGTTAAGGGTCGATAGAAATATATTTATCTCAAACATCATGGCTAATCCGAACAAATACATACTTATAAGTAAACAGTAAATCTCGATTGTCCGAAAAAGAGTCAGTTTTGTTTTGTTCTTCTGGATTGTAGGTGCTGAAAGTGCATTCCATGTGCAATGATTCCTAGCGGGCCCCACCATTAATTATTCTTGCTGTTTTATGCAGTATTGTTTAAATCATTTTCGAATGCAAATCATGACGAAGAATCGTACAACATCTTATTTGATATAGTTAAAGAACCGTGTATAGGAACGCAATGACAGCTGCTCTGCGTCTGTCTGTGTAGGCAGAAGATTCGGAAATCGAACTGAACGTGTTTAATTGATCTGCAAATGTCAATAAAAACAATGCATTGCTTCCCATAACTCTCTAGTATAATCTCATTGCCATGGTGAATGAATCCGATAAAAATGTGTGGACTTTTTTTAATAAGTAACTGATTCCAATTTAGACATTAGTATAACACCATTGCAACATATCATATTCGTTACTAGCGGTTTAAATATATAAGTGGTTCAGTTCGGTGTAAAATTCTAGAGACCTCAATTTAAATAGAATTAAAACACTACCGCATCACTGACATATCATACATAATGGAAAACTTGCTTTATAAATTGTACATTCTGTTTTATTGAATAATTTATTTGTATACACATTTATCAAGTGACCTTATGACACAGTTTGTGACGTTTAATGGGCAATACATGTAAATAAATGTTTGAACGTTTAATATGTTTGTTTTATTTCGATTTTGGACAAAAAAGTTAATTGCTTATAAAACTAGTATTTGGACGACAAAAATATTTGATAACGCATGGGTATCGTTATAAGAGCGTATTTGCCCGTTTTGTGGTTGATATTCATTCGTGCTTTTCGTTCTCAAGTGAGTTTTACAAAATGGGTATCATAACGCATAACACAATAGAAGGCAGCTTCGTATTTTGTATATACAAGGTGATATATTAGCAACCCAAATTGTTATTATTTAATTGAATATGTAATAAATATCCTCTGTGGCGTAAATACTGAAAATGTAAATACATTCTGACTACGGTAATGCTTGAATACGTCTTCATGAAAAGAAGCCACGCCGAGTTAAATAATATTTATGAAAACGCATGTTTGACAAACTCAAGATACGTTGACAAGGACTCAATGCAATTGACATTGCGATCATTGCCGGTGCTTAAGTAGGCACCTGTTTCGATGTCAAGTATTTTCCAATACCACTTCACCATCTTAATTCGATGAAAGCGATAATAACAGAATTAGAAGCTCAACATGTCAAGCATTCGTTGAATAAAGACGAATTGTATTTTGCAAACAATCTCAAGTATTGAGGACAAAGACCTTTAAATTTTGAACAGCTTTGACTTATTATAAATCAATTGGAAACACGTAAATTAAACACATGTGCGTGTATGCTAATTTTACAAAGAATGCTGTATAACTGTGCGAAGAACGTTTAATTTTGTATTGTTCACAACGTTACAGTTTATACTTTAAATAGTTATTGCGTATACAATAAGAAAAATAGTCTTCAAAATGTTTGATATCTTATCGATATGAGGCCATGTTTATTTCAAAATATTGTCTGACGTTCTGCACATAGTCATGAACAAAGCGTTTGTTTTACAGCTATATTAACGACACAAAAGTTCTTAATTTAGCAGTAAAGTATAGTTAACCTGTAAATTGTACACTGTTCATCGAGAATGTTTGAATTTGAAGTATTGTGATGCGGGAATAAAACTTGAATATATGCTTATTGTTTATTGGCGTGTTATTTTTGCTCAGATGTGTAAAACACTTTATAAATTCAATACCGTATCCGAAATCTTCTTAGTACGCCCACACTAACATTGCGTACACCTATCATAAAAAATGTGTACACGGAACGAAAACAATACTGGAAACCCCATGCTTGTCCAAATTTTACAAAACGAATGTGTTGACTTTGAAAAATCAATTTTACTTGACAAAAAATGAAAACATCGATGTTTCTTTTGTTGACACAGAAAATGTATTGCAATGACATTGATTTTATATGTATTTTTCATTCAATTGATAACAGTTGTTATACTTTGTTTTTTATTAAAATGCTTTGTCCAGGGGATAAGCATTTTAGTTCAAGTATATTTGTTTTTTTCCGGTCGTATGTTTAAATAAACTGTTATGTTTGCACATTCAAAATCGCATGAATACTTAAGATAGTTTTAATAACTATGTTTGCTAAGATATAAGATGGATAATGCAATCCTTCGTCAAATATTTGGTTTCATTGTGAAGAACAAAGCTATAATGAATAAATCGATTGTAATCAATTCGAAAATGATGACGTTTAGACAAACACAATTAAAAGCATCCATACAGTAAACAAGAGTATTTAGACCATCAATGACAACTGGCGAGGGTATCTGGTGGTATCTGGTACATCGCATTTGGCCAAACTGGCTCAAATTGAATGTTTTATGTTAGACACACAAAATAGATTAACTTCATTTATAAATGATAGAATCTTAATAATCTCTGAGAGGTTATCGTGGTGGTGTTTGAAATCGAACCCATCTGGAAGCAACGTACTTATCTGTTGTACTTTGTATTCATTAATCTTAAACGCATGTGCTTACTGATCTACTTTGGTCGAGCAAAAACCTTAAAGAAAATACATACAATCGGTGAAAAGTATATATACTTCTAAAAGAGTGTGTGCATGAAAGCAAACCGAAAGCGTTGTTAAATTATGTTTTTGTAACTATATTTAATTATTTTGATATTGAGTCTACAAATACGCAAATAAAAAAATCACGGAAATGCTCTTCATTTTCTTTTAAAGTATGTTAAACTTGCATATTGATAGTTTCAATCATAGATTTAGCTATATTTTACTTTTATTATAGCAAGTAAGAACATATTATATTACAAATGATCCGCGACGCAAGATATTGTAATTTGTTATCTAACAATTTAAAAAATAAGCATTTACGTTACATTATTCGAAAATAATAAAATCGTCTTTCGGTTTGATATTTAATTATATAAAGCGTAATATAAACAGTGTTAAACCAATAATTATTCAAAGTAAAATGCTAAAAGCAATGGTAAAACATTTCTTTATTAATCGGGTTTATTTTGGTAAAAACAAATTTAAAACAAAGTGTGTAACCAAAGTCGTTGGCTCACATTTCTATGTGATGTTTTCTTGTTATTAAGTCTGAATGCATGTTTATACGATGTTTAATCTAATAAGGTTTCGTGTTGAATGCTTAAGATATTAAACTCGTATTTGATCGACAAAGCATAAGATTTGTTAAGGCACTGCTGTTTGATATCGTTATAGAACATCACTAACCTTGTATTGGTGTGTTTTTACTTGTGCCGTTAATTTCTAAATAACACATTGCAAACAATACCTTAAAGTTGCGCGTGAAAAACTTGACCTATTTAAAACAAACAGGGTTGAAATGTCAATATTGTATATTCTTTGACGTAAATACTTCACATATCAATGCAAACAAAATGTTGCAATGTCGTGGGGACAAAAGCCGCTTAGGGCATGTAATCAATTAGTAATAAATGCATGTTCGACTTATTATACAAATTTCAATATGGGCTAATTGACATTGGCAATGCAAAGAAAGCCGGTGTCTAAGTAGGCACTTGTTCGCTCTCATGTTAAATTCCTAAACACTTCATATTCCTACGTTGTAATTCAGTTAATTGGACATTTTTAAAAATCACGTCTATGTTAAAATAATACGAATGTGTGTTTTATTTAAGCGCTCCAAGTGTTAATATCTATTACATGTAGTTGGGTTAAGTTTCATTTTCAAATTTTTATTTTGTACAATGAAAGTGTTAAATTATTCATAGCGAGTCGGTTTGCATTTTATATGAAAAATTCTTCCCACAAAACTTTCAGCAGGAGGTTACATAAAATGTGTTATTTTAACAGCAGGTGACAGTTAAATTGTGAATATACGTCTTATATGAAATAATAATAATTGCATATTGCTTATAATGCTTGATTTAACATAGATATTATCACACTGTTGCACGATGATCATAATAATGAAAACAAAACCAGAACTAAGATAGTTGTGGTTAGTCGTTTAGATCGTTATACACGTTAACGAATATACTTGGTTTATAAAAAAATGGAATTTCAAAAAGTTTGATATTTTGGTTTGATCGTAACAATATAAGTTTCGGTCGTATGTTTATATACATTGTGTGTCGATGCAAATCCACATTCATAATAATGAGACTTAAGATTTAAAAAAAATATGTTTGTTTACATAATTCACGGACAAATAGATGCGTCGCCAAATATTTGGTTTTAATTTTGATAACAATATTAAAAATGACTAAATCAATTCATAACTGTTGAGATTTTCATGCAAACAATTTAAAGCATCCACTGTGAACACAAGTGTAAAATGACCGACTTTATCTCAGTTCTCCAACGTTAATTCGAACGGGTATCGGTACATTGTTGTTAGTCAGAAGTGGATATATTGATTTTAGAAATACGCACTTATTGAATATAAATATATTATAAATCGCATAATGTATAAAATAATTGACCGAAATGTTATCAAACTTGAGTTTACTGAACCAGTTGCGAGCACAAGATGATTAGAAGAGACATTTAAAATAAATATCATTACAAAGACAAACTTGCTTGGTGCCATTACAAAGTAATAATTTGATCAATTGCGTCTTAAAAAAGTTATTTTAAACATGTTCAACTTGAGTCTCTTTCAAGCCTTGGTAATAACGTGAGGTAAGGCAAGATCGATAACCTCTCAAGTATTAAAATTATGCGATTTAGAACTAAACAATCCTGAGTGTTGCAATGGTAGAGTTGATTTCAATAGGTACCATTATTTCACCAACACGCATGACACACTTTCGGATGTGCAATGTGTCCGGTTACAGTTACCCGCCTGAACGCTACTGGAGTGAATAATTAATGTGAACGTTAAATTTAAATTGACAAGTATTTCACAAGTATACATTGCTTCTGCTTCAGCTGGTCAGTTTCAATATAAAGGAAAACGTCTCACCCATAGTTTTATTTTATCAACCGCGAAACATAACACGGGGACATTCATGCATAAACATATTATAGTGTTATTTCATTTTAAATTTAACATTTATATATATGCAAATTATATCATGTAAGTTAAAAACAAATGTGTACATAACGATGCATATGATCGAGTACCGAAAGGACACACCATATTGGTCAAATCAATAGACGAAACTCCAGAATGTATATCATGGAGAACCATAAATACTTCGTAACTTATACTTAATAAAAACTTATTTTTGACCGTTAACCTCGTCATTTTATATTTGCACAATCGGATTTATATTGACATATGGGTTATAACATTTCGTGTTTACCTTCCAGCATAATCGACGCCCAGGGTTCAGCAATCGCGTATGGTAATCGGATATTTATTTGACAAATACTATATGATCTTAATTACACCTCTGACATAGTTAAGATATTTCCACAAATAAGGGCATTGACATTATTTCGATTACAATTGCGTCTACACTCCAAATGTGTTTAACGAACACTTCAACACATAAAAGGGTTTGCGACCTGTTAAAAAGGGAATATTTACCTTGAGGATATGTATTAGAATGTTACCTCTATGAAATATGTGGAGGTATAGTATTAACAATTCATCTTCTGTATTCGGTTACAGCAACCTCTTAGAACACGATCATAAAAAACAACATAACAACTCAAGCGTTTGTATAAAACATGCAAATTAACGATCCATTAAAATAGCGTATACATGACTGTCCTTAAACACGAATATTACAATTGACTCCACACCAATGGCTCAGTACGGTATCATTAACAAATTAAGACTAATCCTTATCAAAATATGTCGCAAACATTTATTCAAATGCATATATCTTTAAAGACAAAAAGAGGTCATTGTTAGTCAAATATTTATTTCGGCTTTATTATCTGTATTTAATGCAATTTAATCCCTATATAAGTAGGTTTATATTAATATGTATTAACCAATTATGTAACACTGAGTAGAAGAATGTCAACTGTACAAACTTAAATTAAACTGTAAGTTCAGTGCTAGTTTTTAACAGGGATATCACATAGTATGTTACGTTGTTCGGCAATGATACCCAACTAATAAAAACCCAGAGACAACAACAGGACATACACTTACGTAATAATCTGACAATCCTTTGTTTGAGGCAAGTGACCAATTTACAAGGCAGGGTAATTCAAAACAAAATTAAAACTTTGATTAAAACTAAGGTGACTTCCTAGGGCTTTACATTTGGCTAATATCAGACAACTCCATTCGCTCTACTTTGACGACGATTTGCGCATGCGTTGTTTAAACCATGCGTATTGTTGTTTTGCCCACTTACCTATGAATATCAATATGCTATTTTCGAATAATATGTTCATAAACCGCAAAACGAAATGAAACACTTAACGATCGGTATTTATAATGCAACGTTTATATTTCGAATGCCATTGATTTAATGCTCATTTGTTACACAATTAATGTTGTCAACTCCTTTTTAAAGTAGGATGATAGTTTTTAAAGTTGGCAGCTCAATTAAATTATTTAAAAGCCTCGTTGTGAAATCGATGAAATGACATGAAATGACTTGATCTATTAAACCAAAGTTAGTTTGATGAAATGACTTGAAGTGACTTGATCTATTACACCGAAGAGAGTTTTCACGTAAATGGGAGATACAGTGAAATTATGCGTAGATTACATTGCCAAGTTGTGTTTGATAGCCTGAATTCAATCAATCGAATGTAAAAAGCGGCTGTTGTCTTCATGATCTCTGTAATTCAAGGTTTATACATTGTCAAAATTTACTATGTAACATGTACTCTGCTGAGATGATACATTGGCAAATATTTGCGGTGATCATAAATTCGTGCAATGGTTTTAGCGCGAAAGTGCCAAAATAAGACCTATATGCGATATACGTTTTCATACAGTAGAAATGCATATCGCAAGCCTTGTATCGGATTCATCGATAAAGTATTGCGTCGTCATAAAAGTCCAGTGAACCCTCATAGGCTGTAGTTGAAAAAATGTTCAACAAAAAACAACATTTTTCTCATTTTCTGTTACGTCTGAATGATTTTTTTAGAGTACAATGTTCTATAAACATAGCATATTTGAATAATGTAGACAGTTATAAGTAGGGGAATAGCATGTACGTTTGGACGGTCGGACAGGTGAATGGACGGCTACAATACTAACCTTAATCTCATAACATTACATATGATCATAAAAAGAAATAAAATATATAAAAAATGTATCCGAAATGATGTTGCTGTCCTACTGTTGATACTTTTCATTTTAATTTCCCACCAACACATTTCGAAACGATCAAGCACAAAGCCAGATAAGCAAAGTTTAAACGATCGAAAAAAAAATAAAAAAAATATTGAATGTAATAAGAAAGGTTTTATTTACAAAATACTGCATATACACAAATAGTCATGTATTTTGCAAAATAAAAATATCATTCATTATAGACCGACAAACAGCCGTACATGGAGCTTTATGTCTTACTTATTGATACCATGCATACATTAACGCAACTTTATAGGTTGGTGGTACTAGTTTTTTTTTTTTTATTAAATAACATAAAAATATATATATATATATAAACTAATTAAAATAAATGAAAAATATAAATAAAAATATTATTCATTATAGACCGACAAACAGCCATACATGGAGCTTTATGTCTTACTTATTGCTTACAACTATTTTCATATAATTAGTACACGTAGTTTATTTCGGGTAGAAGTGAATCATGCATACAATAACACAACTATAGAGGTTGGTGGTACTAGTTTAACAAAAATAATAGATAAAATGCGTAACACGATAACGATGATGATAAACTTTAAACTAAATTTTCCGTTTAGTTCATTCGATGCTCTTTATTTTGTAAAATACGTTTATAAATATGTGGTGTCTTTATGTTGTCGCCACTGAGTGTTACACAGTTTCGGTTTTATTACTATCTCTTTAATTTAAAGTTTATATAGCTGTCAATATCAATTGGAAATGCTGTTCTTTGATTTCAATATGATGTTATTGGATTTTAAAGCAGTTTTCTACTTTATTACCTGTAAAGGTTACGTTGACATAAATTATACGCATGATCAATATAATTATTAAAATGACATTTCTTCTTTTTTTGTTTAAACATCAAAAGATGTCTAAAAACAAAAATGCGATGACAAATATCCTACAATAACTAATATTTATGGAACATTGATTTAACAAATTAACGGGTTTTTCGTTGTGCACTTATGTATTGAGTCAGGTATCGTACACATTGTTATGTTAAACAGTGATAGTAGGCCAACGTTTCACTCCAAAACAGTAACAAGTGAACACAAAATGCGTGTGTAAGTGCGTAGAAATGATAAAGCTCATATACATAATCATGTTTAATGATTAGCTTGTATTGCTTAATGATTAGAGATGTTTCAACGTAGCAGGCGTTTGATATGTCCAGTATATATTTTCAGTTATAAAGCAGTTCATGGACATTAAAAGCCATTCAAGTTGCGGACAGGTTAATATCAAACAACACAAACATAAGTTTAAAGACAACATAAATGCATCATGTAAAATATGCTATAGTTCTTGGTTTTATGGGACTTTGCGTTTTCATACTTAATTTACCGTAATAACCCGGGAAGGCATAGACAATGAGTGACTGACACTGAAACACGGATTATGCTTTTATAAAACAAATAATTAAATAGATTCAAGACGCTTTAATAATGTCCTTAATTGCAATTAAAACAAATGGTATCAAGTGTCTTTAAATATTTCGGACTGTCTTCAGACAGCTATCAAAATTAGAGAGTTCATTGAGAAAATACCAATAAATAGCACATACATAACTCATTATGTAATATATCAGTCAACTTATGTACGTACCCTTAACATGTAAATAACTTTTATGGTAGGTTTATTCAGTATTTTAGTAGTAGAAGTAGTAGTAGTAGTAGTAGTAGTAGAAGTAGTAGTAGTAGTAGTAGTAGTAGTAGTAGTAGAAGTAGAAGTAGAAGTAGAAGTAATAGTAGTAGTTCTAGTAGTAGCAGTAGTTCTAGTAGTAGTAGTAGTTCTAGTAGTAGTAGTAGTAGTAGTAGTAGTAGTAGTAGTAGTAGTAGTAGTAGTAGTAGTAGTAATAGTAGTAGTAGTAGTAGTAGTAGTAGTAGTAGTAGTAGTTGTAGTAGTAGTAGTAGTAGTAGTAGTAGTAGTAGTAGTAGTAGTAGTAGTAGTAGTAGTAGTAGTAGTAGTAGTAGTAGTAGTAGTAGTAGTAGTAGTAGTAGTAGT
>VMBQ01002136.1:81068-97623 GCA_007657795.1 Dreissena rostriformis | reverse complement strand
AATTCGCCAGCATATATATCATGCATGTACAATGTGAATCTAAATTTAGTTTTAGTGCAGATTCGTTCATACGACATAATGACACAATTTTGTTCCCTAACAAATACGAGTAAAAGTGTCGACATTGGCTTTAACCAGCGCTAACTTTTCTTTGTTGCATTTTATGAAATTCGTCTTCAATATCTATTTGTTTTGCCTATTTTGTGTTATTGTAACATATATATATATATATATATATTATCAATATATTAAAATTTAACACATATAAAAATCGTGCATACTCAATTTAAGTAAAAATACGAGACGTGGAACAAGCGATGTTAAAAAAAAATGGACATGTAGCATTGACGTGAATAACTGTAATGCATAAGTAGTGGCATATTGTAAGCACGTATACATGAAGAGAAATGTATTACCTCTGTCGATGTTGTCTCTTGTAATTTAGAAGCAGAATTCTGTAAATGTTCAATATATTGTTGGGCCATGTTCCCGCAGAACTTTACCGTATCCTGAAAAGGAAACGTTGTTTTGTCATCAATAATAACAAAAGTATGTACCATACAAACATGGTACCGTTCCACAAATTCGAGTGAAGTTTGATGGTCAGTAGTTTCACTCACCTGAAGTATTGTGAGCAATTCCGAAATAATGGCATGCTCTTTTGAACCCTGCTTTTCCAACTCTTCAAACGCGTCTGTCCATTCGTTGTCATACATTTCTGAATATATCTCAGCCAGTTTCGTAGGCCGGTTCTCGTCACTAAGATCCGTGATATTTGGGTTGTTGTTTGTTAGATTCTCGCCAACCATCTTGCTCAACCTGAACATTACACATTGAAAATAGATGCCGTTTTATATTTGTACTTACAGAGTATCGATGACAAGTAAGTATCACTTATCCGCTCTATGTATAGCGAGGTCAAACTTCAAGTAAAACACATAGGCTCACGTTCGGACCTTTTAAGTAGCAATGTCGGTTTATTGCAAGGAGAAATAACATCGTCGATCATAATTTCATTATTAATAAATACTATAAAATTAAATTAAAAAAAAAGGAATAAACGCCGGAATAACATTATACCAATTGTCTATTTATCTCCTGCGGATGATGCTGTTATTTTCACAGAAACTAAAGAAAGGCTCCAGGAATCGTTGAATTATCTAGAAGCATATTTTGATAAATGGAATTTAACTGTAAATATTGACAAAACAAAAATAATGGTTTTTCCGAAAAGTGGGCGTGCTTAACAAAAATCACAAATAGACATACAAGGAAAAATGGATTGAAATAGTAATCAATTTTAACTACCTTAGTATTGTTATGTTAAGTGGGGGGCGGAGGTCATTAATCCTGCCACAAATACCCTATAAAACTACACTGAATTTCCCTTTTGTATAACGAACGATATGGCAGTCCCGCTCAATGTTATGTTCAAGTTGTTTAATTCTTATGTTATGTCAATCCTAAATTATACTTGCAAATTATGAAGATTTATTGCGAGAACTAATATTGAACGTTTTCGCAGAAAGTTCTGTAAAAGACTGTAAAATGTGAAACTGTCAACACATTCACTGTCACTATATGCTGAAGTTGGTCGATTTCCTTTATACATTGGTAGGTACCTAAGAATTTTTTAATATTTTTTTAACGTCATCAAAATAAAGAAGGAAATAATATCCTTAATGCTATCATAAATAGGCAAAGATTAGAAATTAATAGTTAATAGAAATCGTAACGATTCATAAGACGATTATCACTTTATACTTAAAAGTTCGCTTTATTTAAAAGAAAGCCCCAAATACATACCAACGCACTTCTCAATGAGACCTTGTATGCACACATGTTTGAAAATTTTGAATACTTATACTTAACGGACGCTTAGAAAGTTGGCTATTTACTGTATAATGCTTTAAGTAAAGAGATACTAGTATTCTTCTTTAACTTAACGATTATTATTGTCATTTAGGTACAGTTTATTATGAAATGAATGCACTTTGTTTGTGACTGTTACCACTGATTTCCGTTAACATGTTGTTTATATACTCAGTTCATTGTTTATATGAACACACAGCACTCTCATGAATATTGTTTAAATAACTTAATTACCCATTATTTCACGCATGTATGAATGTCTCATAATATGAATTTTTTATCACGATGATCTATAATATGCTTTAGTGAATACAATATGTGTTCTGTCCTTTCTGTAATTACAAGAATCCGATGCAATCGCCAGTCGAATGTGTTATTTATAAAATGTATAACGCTTGTTGTGTTTAACACTTGAAATGTACCTGCTTTTTAGTTCATCAATTTCTAGAGTTGCTTGAGTGAGTTGATGTTTTATAACCCCGACGTCATCTCGCCCAGGCGGTGCTGTTTTTTCCATCGTTTTTTCTCTCCGAAGTGTATTGATTGTTCTGAAATATAAGCGCCGATATGCGTTTTTATCATGATCACTGCTTCATTTTTAAAATACACATTGGCGTTCTTTATTTTAATTTAACTTACTCGTCTTTTTTCTCCAACTTCTTTTTACAATCCTCTTCTAAATCCTTTGTTTTTTGTTCTTGAGTTTGCAGTTTTGTAAAGGCATCATGAGCTGATCTGTAAAAACATAAATATGTTTGGAAAAAACATAGAATAATTTTGAAAAGTGTGTGTTATTATTATCATTATTACTGATAGTACTACTGCTACTGCTGCTGCTACTGCTGCCGCTACCGCTACTACCGCTAATTCTACTACTACTATCACCACTACCACCAATACCAACACCACCACCACTACTACCACTTCTACCACTACTACCTTGTTAACGTATCAGTAGTAGTAGTAGTAGTAGTAGTAGTAGTAGTAGTAGTAGTAGTAGTAGTAGTAGTAGTAGTAGTAGTAGAAGTAGTAGTAGAAGTAGTAGTAGTAGTGGTAGTGGTGATGGTGGTGGTAGTAGTAGAAGTAGTAGTAGTAGTAGTAGTAGTAGTAGTAGTAGTAGTAGTTGTCGTAGTAGAAGCAGTAGCAGTAGCAGTAGTAGAAGCAGTAGCAGTGGCAGTAGCAGTGGCAGCGGCAGCGTCAGTGGCAGCGGTAGCGGCAGCGGCAGTAGCAAAAGCAGTAGCAATAGCAGCAGCAGCAGCAGTAGCAGCAGCAGTAGCAGTAGCAGTAGTAGTAGTTGTAGTAGTAGTAATAGAAGTAGTAGTAGTAGTACTGTTTGAAGCAGTAACATATAAAATAGAAACATACTTTACTTTTACTTTTACTACATACTTTTTTAAAGTTTCAATTTCCTTCCTTTTTTCTTCTATATCTCTGAAAAATAAAGAAACATCAAATTCTATTTTCAAATCCAGCTTGTGCAAAAAAAAAACGATTGGACAGCAAATACTTTTTTCGTACCTTAATCTAAATCTAAAAAAAACGCTCACTTCACAACGGTGTTACCGAAGGTAATTTTAAGAAAAACTTACGACGTTTTCTTTCTTAGCTCGGCGTCTTTGGCATCGATCTTCTTGTTCATGTTATTTCTAAAGATAGTTTTACAGAGAGATCTTATAAAACATATGTTCATGTGACAATGTGTATTTAAGTGTGCATTATTTACGTTGAAATAAAATCTATGTTTTATTGGTAAGCTGTTTAAAATCATTTTATATTTGAAATAATAAAACCATAATTTGAATTGTGTTGACTTACATTTCTTCCTGCAACCCTGTATTGTCCTTTGTAGTACTATAAGTTGAAAACAATCATATTTTTATTTGCTCCGGTTCGGTATTTTCCCACAAAAGAAATTAAAAAAAATATCAAAATGTTATGATCTATAGGAAAATATAAATAATTAAACATTTTAATCTTTTATATTACACTATTATGTAATAGTCTTCAAATGACATAATCACCATTTGTTTGCCTGAATGTGTGTATTTAAATGTATACACAAAGAAAAACTTTAGCAGTACAAATTTTAAATTGCTATTTACATACTTCATTGGCGATTCGCTTTTTGTCTTCAACGTTTTAAGCTCGCCCCTGTTAAAACGACAAAATTCAAACGTGTATTTTGACATCATTCGAATTATACAAAGTAAATCTTTCTATCTAATTAGAACACACAACAACATCAAAATAAACTATAGAGCACTGAGATGTCCAATTTTAAACAATAACTGACTGAAGTTTGGTGTTTTTTTTTGTTTTGGGATAATTTTGTTTGTTTGTTTTTTATTTACAAAAATGTAAACAAGGGTATTACATTATTGTCGAATGTTATATTCATTTCCATTTCATAAATGCATATTAAACGTTTACTTGTTTAAACTTATGTGGTTGTACCTACTCTATTGCTTTATTTTCATCTTTGAGCCTAAGAAATTCTTTCTTTTGTATTTCTAGCTCCTTCCTGTAAATTAAGCTCAAAACTATATACGGACGATAACACTTTACAAAAGAAATTTATCAATGTCCGTCTAACTGATAAATATATACCGTATTATAGGTTCTTGTTGTCCTTTTTGGAACGTCTCATCTTTTTGAATGTTCGTAATACCGCCTTACGCTACATTGAAATTACTTAAGTGCTTACAGCAAAATTTTATCTTCAATATTGCTTACTCATATTCTTTTTTACAAAGTCCTGATTGTATTCATCAGTGATTAAGTTTTTAATGAATAATTGTATGTGAAACATGAGACAAACATTTACAAAAACACATTTTTTTGTAAACAGGGGTATTACATTATTGTCGAATGTAATATTCATTTCCATTTCATAAATGCATATTAAACGTATATTTGTTTATACTTATGTGGTTGTACATACTCTATGGCTTTATTTTCATCTTGGAGCCTAAGACATTCTTTCTTCTGTATTTCTAGCTCCTTCCTGTAAATTAAGCTCAAAACTATAACCGGACGATAACACTATACAACAGAAAGAGCATGTGAAGACTAACGGGATGAACACAATCTTGGTATATTCCTTAAATTGATAAATGCAGTGTATGTGTTATCTTGCAATACATCGAACGTTCATCAAACCGATTAACACATTTAAGAAATACTCATTTAATTTACTTATAAATTATATGTGGTATCTTCCAATACACCCAACTTTAATTTCTAACATATTTGGAAAAGATATTGATGACAAAAAAAATATAGTTAACGCTTCATACGGCTAGATTTTAAACCATATTTTAGCTTTCATAGAGCTGACATTTGTGTGATTCAAATATACGTTACCAGTATGTTGTTATCTTTTTATACAATGCAGATCATAAATATATATAACGAACATTATTTGACCCATAGTAATAAGTAATTACTTAGTTCATAGCAAATATAACATATTAAAAAACTTAGCATTGCTATGAGACTTGAAAAACACATTCCGAACGTTGAAATTTCTGCTCGTAAAACAGTAATTTATTTATTATTGCAATAGACGTTTGGTATTGTTCTCAATTGTATTATTATCATTTTAACTTTAATTATGTTTAACTTAAATCACATACAAAAAAAAAAAACATTTGTGATATCGACATACATGTTTAATAATAGAAAAACTAACTTTATTGTTAAATTTTCATAAAAAAAAACCATCAAGTTTTGGAACACTGCTGTCAGAAAATGTATGATGAATCGAGTACTTATATTTCATGCCTCCATGATATTGTATACATTTTTAACTGTGTTGGTAAATTATTGTATTCCGTTTTATATTATTTAATATGTAACACATAAGAAATAGGCCATTGTTTTTAACAGATGAAAAAAATAAAACGTTGAATATGGTTTTGTTATTTACGGCATTCTATAAAATTCAACATTATTTTAAAACATAAAATAAAGAAAATGTGTTATCAGCACGAACATAAAACCATTTGTTTTCACTTTCATACTTCTCAGTTTCCTTGGTCTCTTTCAAACGACGTATTTCCTCTTCTTTGCCTTCGAGGTCTTTTCTGTAATAAATAAACGTCAATCCTGTTGACGAGACAAGGTGCAAGTGCAAAAACATCTCCAGAAATGACATATTAGTTAAAATATTAAAATATTTGTTATTCCGTAGTATGAAAAACATATCCTTCCAAAAATACATCAAGCTTCCTGACATCAAAAGTTTTTACTTATAGATTGGTTCTTCTTTTTATGTAAATGTCCGTCTAACTGATAAATATATACCGTATTATAGGTTCTTGTTGTCCTTTTTTTGGAATGTCTCATCTTTTTGAATGTTTGTAATACAGCCTTACGCTACATTGAAATTACTTAAGTGCTTACTGCAAAATTTGATATTCTATATTGCTGACTCACATTCTTATTTACAAAGTCCTGATTGTATTAATCAGTGTATAAGTGTTTAATGAATAATTTTATGTGAAACATGAGACAAACATTTACAAAAACATATTTGTTTTTTAAATAATTAATACAAATCCGGTAGAGAGAAGAACGCAAAGTGAGATATAGTTTTAATTGAAAGTTGGATTGTTTTAGCAAGGATTTAACTGGCAACAATTTAAATGGTGATGCTATTCTTTATGCGGTTATCAATGCACTGTGCTTTCTCTTTCAAAAATGTGTATAGAAATACCAAAATTATTTTTTGTCTGAGCAACTAACACAATTATTATGTCTAATTCGTTTATTGTTTTTCAAAGCATTGAAAGTCAAAGAAACGTGGAACTTATTTTTTGTTTCACATTTATTTCACAATAATATGCATCGCATTAATTGATTGCGATAACATCTATGCATTAAAGTTAACATACACGTAGTATGGATGTTCTGGGATGAAAATTATTGGTTGCCCATGAGCCCTGGGAAAGTAGATTTTGGCCTGGGCAACTCAATTTCAAAAGTTGGTAGTCCGGCCGTTCAACTTACTTTTTTTTAAAGCTTGAAACAATTCAGTGCAATAAAAATTGAATAAAAATTGGCAATCGTCGATCAATATGGAGTTAAATAATATTCATTATTTAGGAATAGGAAATGATTTAATTAAGGCTCATAATGCATGGAAAGTGTGTCAGGTCAGCAATGTAATTTAATTATCTATAATTTTATTTCAAGAATGTATTAAATACACATGACACGACATGAACATATTTCTGGGCTCGTTACTCTTCAGCTGGGCAACCAAAAACCAACGATGGTTGCCCTTGCGGGTAACCAATAGTAAAAAGTTCGTTTCCATCTGTGATGTTTACCGTGCTCACGCAATACAAATGTTTGAAACCATGCATTTGTATAATACCCTGTATTTATAACAATGCTGCGTTTATTGATTTCTTATAATTGACTAATGTATTAGAATTCGTCATTTGAATGCAATGACTTTGTCGCTTGTTTGTTAACGTCATTAGCCTATTATAAATAGTAACATGAACCAATTAAACTGTTGTTAATTGTGATAAAAGTAACGATAATGATGATGATCATGATGCTGATTATCAATATGGTGGTGATGATGATAATGAGCATGATTAAAGTGATTATTACTGCATTTATACGTGCTATAAAATAACTGAATTCGTATGTTGACTCTTCATCAACTAACCATAAGAATATGTACAAAATTGATCTTCGTGTATGATGCATGTTTGACTCAAAATATTATTCACAGCTTTATTAAAAGTGGCACATGAGACCATTGTATTCAAAGAAGAGTAAAACATCTTATCTGTGAACAATGTTATCCAACGACACAACAAATGGCTAATACGTGAACAACTGCTTTCGAAAAGATCTGACCGATGACCGATGTTGGAATTCTACCTAAAGCAATAGCGCTGCCTTAAACGCATATCTGTCCTTGCGAAAAGTTTCTATTCAACATTTTAAATTATAAAATTCCCACTTCCAAATAATAGTTTTATTATTTTATGATGTGTGATCGCATTCAGAGTAAGAGGGAAGTATTTTACAATTATCCCTCACAATATTTCGGGAATTATCTTTTGATATTTTCAATATATCATCATTCAGCCTTATTTAAACTTCCATAAGCGATTGTTCCTTTTAATAAGTGAAATATTCCAAACCTTATAACTGTGATAAAATTACATGACAAGCTTGTTGTTTCTGTGAGATCCTGAAAAGGTTCAACTAACATCTAAGGAATTCTATAGTTAAGTTAAATATGTAATTTACAATTCCATATGAAACCGGTTGACATGAGAATGTGGCATTTTAACCATACCTGACGGACGTAAGCTCACGCTGAAGGTCTTTAGTTTTGGCGTCCTTTTCTTTGCTAAAAATTCCAATAAAATAGATTATAATAAATGACTTAGTGTTAACATAGTGTGGATGTTTGTCGTGCTTACGCCATGTAACGGTTTGCAACCATGCATGTGTGAAGATATCCTGTATTCAATTCAATGACTTTATCGCTTGTTTGTTAACATCATTTGCATATTATAAATAATAACACGAAACAAATAAACTTCTCATTGTGTCTGATTAAAAACACAGACACATTGTGTTTAGTATAATGTTATAATATTTGCTCCAAATGCAGATGGACCACAGCTATTAAATAGTGTCATTAAACCAATACGATCCTTAAATCAAAAACCTTATTTAAATTTATTTCCGTATCAGCAGAAGGTCATTAAACACATATGAAATTATAGAATATTAAACTGTTGTTCTATATCGTGCACTTTATTTAATAATCTTTACTTACATCTCGTGCGGCAACGAGGTGTTACTTTGTGAATCGCCAGTCATTTTTTCATCCTCGATCCTGCAAAAAATAATAGACTTAGAAATAATTCGAACCAGGCCGGATAGCTCAGTTGGTAGAGCTCTGAACTAACAATCCGAGGATTGTTGGTTCGATACCCGGCCCCGCCACATACATTGTGTGGTGATCAGTCATTAAATCCACTGACTCTGATTCAAGTAGAGCAGTTGTCAGTTAAGTCCGAGTCAAACTACGTGTGTCGGATGTAAGTTCACGATGTGCGCATATTGCCCTGACGACGGCTGTTAGACGCACGACCGACGCATCAACTTAATCGATTGCGATATTGACAGCTGCGTCGTTTGCGGCGACCTTGCGAATGGGGCAAAAAGCAACGTTGCCGATGTTTGTCGCATGTTTCGATAAACATCTCGACGCAAGCTCAACATAAAGTCGACGCATCTCAATTCTGACAGCGGGTTAACTGACATTTATGCGCACTTAAAATAACATGTAAACACACATCAAAACTACAAATATGGATCAGATGTGAAAAATGTATGCTTATTGCTTTTTTATATTATTCAGAAATTAATAACATATGATTAAGGAATAAACCTGTATTAATTGATGCACAAAGGCAGTGTGTGCTATTAAAAACATTTTTTGGCATATTATGAAGCAATATAAACATACTAAGCCTTTTGCATATTTTGTGTTTTATTTTGAGAGCCCTTAAAAGTATTTGCATATTAGTGATAGAGATAAAAAATAAGCATATGGCTTCGTGCAAGTGATTCTTTGCTTCGAAAATTAAAATCAGACATTAAAAATTATACAATTTGTCGACAAATCGGGATACATGGTTTCTTTTTGTTTCTCTAACAAGCTGTCCCGTACTGATAGAACTTTTCGGAGGTCAAGTTTAAGATTTTTTTCTGCTGTCTCCCTTTAATGAAATTGTATTTCAAAGTTGTATGTGGCATCGAAGCATACAACTATATTTTAGATTTTTTTTCAGGATTTCGTAATATAAAGATCTCATTTCTATACAATAAACATTAACAGACTAGTTTATATTTATATTTACAAATGTTTTACATTGACAATTGCGCCACTGCACCAACAAGTATAGTAAAATCTATGTGAATAAAACGCACATTCAGTCAAGCTAGTGATATGCACTATTTTACAGTTGTAGTCAGGTGAGGGCAAATTACCACTGACATGAGTGGTGTTGATAACGTGAGTTCAAATTCTGTTAGAAAAGTGTATGGCTTAAACATTTTTCGTTGCTTTATTGTTTACATACCATTTAATAAATCTATTCGTAATTCCACAACATAAATATGTTGATTTATTATGATGCTATATTTACACCCGTTAAGACTGTCACTTACTTCTGTTTTAGCTCGTTTTCCAGTTTCTGAATTTTCTCATTGGCTTCGTTTAACTCTTCTGTGCTGTAAAAATATATAATATAACAATGTCTGAATTAATCTTATTTAGAGTTAATAAAACGAAACAAAAGCGTTACATTAATTGAGAGGGGTTAGACAACTACATCGCATACAATAAAGCAAAATACCGGAGATGTTTACGGTATGACCTAAGAAACTTAAGATAAGTATGACTGACACATCGTACTACATTAATCTCGAAACAGATATAGGTAGCCAATAGTTGCTGGGATATGTCTCAAATTACCCAAAATTATTTTAGGATTCATTCTTCAACATTCTTTTGGTTATTGATAAAAGGTCAAAACTTGAGTTAGACATCTACGCCTAAATCCCTGTTATTCCGGAAATTTGCAAGTCTGTTTAATTTCCACACATGACACGGACCCTTCCGAAAATTTGGCAATTCCTCGCATTTATAGGGGATAATAAGTGTATATGTTTTTAAACGAAAAAGTCGATAATGTGGCTCAAATAAAACCGCGATCAAGATCGACGTTCATGAAAAGTCGCGCATGAACGATGCGTGATCGCCACATTAATGTCGCAAGCTTGCTTCATATTTTGCAATCACGCATCATATTACTGCAATCTTACATCGTTATTTTGCGATCTCGCATCATATTACTGCAATCTTACATCGTTATTTTGCGATATCGCATCATATTACTGCAATCTTACATCGTTATTTTGCGATCTCGCATCATAATATCGTGACCAGACTTTGCGAGTTCTTGTTCGAAGACTTGCTTGTCAACAACTGCTCAAAGTGCGGAATCACGGTTTGAAGATACAAGATATAAATATGCGAAAGTCCAAATATCTGATGCAAGATCGCATGAAAAACAATGCTATAGTACAATGCGAAAAAGCTATATTAATTTCTCAATCTCGCATCGTGTATCTTCAAGTCAGTCGATCTTTAATATGATTCAATACATTCTTTGAGAGCAAAAGTGAATATAAAGATTATGCTTTTAAGTTCAGAAGTTATATCAAAAAGATCAGTTGGAGATTCAAGATTTAATTATTTTCTAAATTTACATAGACCTTGACAATTTTAGTTAGGGAGAAACACCTAGTTATAATACTGAATTATAGAAGATGTATGGAAGGAGGAAACATAATCACCAAAGTTGAAACGCATGAAACCAAACATATAATCAAATTTCAAGTAGAATATTTAAAAACAAAATATTAACGTTCTCTAAATTGACTCGCAGTCAAAGATTTTATCCTACCTTAAGACATATATGGCGCTATCTAATGAAAGAACAGATCGACAATTTAGGGGTGGGTTACATCAAAACCAAAATGAAGTTAGTTTTGTTCAGAATACGATTTATTTATTGTACTAAATGTGTGCATCAAAAAGAATCGATGGCGGTTGAGACTTACTGTACATAGATTTAAATGTCATCAGGTGTTTGAATCGAGGGAAGATATTTTCCCCAATCGCTTCATTTTCTGTACTCAGATTTTTCACACACGCCTTTAAGGCGGCAAAATAGATGTCGAATTTAGGCGAACGTGGATTTTTCGTTTTGTAATAAAATTATACAACTATATATTCTGTGAAAATAAAACGATAAACTTTCCGATGAGCAATTGTTTAAAATTTTCCTAGTAAACGTGCTTACGGATATGTTGAATTTGTAAGTATTAAGAACCAGACTTATGAGTATCAAACTTTCTAACTATGATGATTCTACAATCAACTCCACTAAGTCAATACAAATCACTGCACTTTTGAACAGCTTTCCATTTGAACAGTACGCAATTTTATACTTTACCGCGCCCAACGATCATGTTCAATAAAACCTTACCTTAGACCTTTCAAGTCATTTTCCAGATTGCGAACTTTTTCATTCAATGCTTCAATTTCTAGTTCTTTCTTTTTCCTGAAATGTTAAGTCCGTATTGTATGTGTATTCGTATATGGCGATTGGTTATATTGTTTATAAAATGTTTACCTTTTTTATTGTTCTATCGCAATTTTTCAATGTCAGATTTTGAGAATTGTTCCTCGATGTCAATGCTAACATATCGTTTGTGTTCGTTCGTTGTGTATACTTAATTAATAATGTTGTACATACAATTGCGCACCTAATATTGTAATATGCATACTCATTTAATTGATGCGTCCTTAAACACAAATAATTGAAAATAAGAACTTTAAGACTAACAAAGCATGCTCGTAAGATTCTGCTTTCTCGAAATTGTTTTCTGCAGACCTGTGGCTGTAACACATTTTACATAATGTCAGTCTAGTGTTATAATTGTGGATTTTGTTTAACATAAACGTGTAAGGTTAAGGAAACAACATTTTGTGCGTTTATGTAGGTTTTTAAAGTCATTTTCTTAAGTGCCCACTCAAGTCGAACGTCGGACTCGTCTGCTTATATTTGTAGTTTAACAAATTCTCAAATTGCGTTAGCAATGCCCGTCGCATTGAAATGATTTTCTTAATTTATGAATAAAAAATGTGCACGATAATGATGACGAAATATACTTACGACCCAGCAGATGTCTTTTTTTCAGAAACAGATGTGGGTCTGCAAAGTTAAAACCCTTATTTGTTCGCTATGACACAATTCTATTTTCAATTATGTATAACATAGTGCAATGCAAACAATTAACAATCAGCACTATGATATTGTAAACAGGAAATGTACGTTTGTTATGGCAATTATAAGGCACTGAATCCAGGATTCATAAATATTAAATTAATGACGATTTGACTACTGTAAAATCACTACTGTTACTAGGACATTAATTTTCGTTCAATTCATGCGTAGACCGATCCATGAATTTTACACAAACGCATCGGACACTGACCGACGCAAATTCCTCTTTCTTTTCAAAAATCAGAAATTCGCGAATTCAAGTGTCTACGAAAAGAAAACTTTTTTTTAACCAAGTCCCGTTGAGCTGATATTGAAATGCAATCCAAAAATGTAACACGTGGCAATATATTTTGAAACAATTATACGAATAGGAGTTTTTTTTAATCACTTTTAGTACTTTAAAATTGTATTCAATAAATTTGTGTGCATCTTAGAACCAATATACACGTTTGCTATTATTCATCTATTATATATATGGGGAAAACATCGATCCTAAAGGTTATAAGGAAGATGCACCACTGTATCAAAGTGCTGGCACGCAGTGAGGACACTGGCCTTTTAGATAGAAGTTTGGGAATCTCGTTGCGAAGTCTATTTATATCCTTTGCTTGATTCTTTATGGTGTTGTCTTTGTCCTGATTCTCTCTATTCAGAGAGTTTATTTTCGATCTTTCAGAAGAAATACCGTTTTATAAAGATGCACAATTACGGCGTACATTATCTATATATCTATATACAAATGTATAATATATTCAGGTACTTTTACTGGGTGTGCTTGTGTAATTTTGAAAAATGTATACGGAGAGGACTCGTGTCAGTAATAAATATTGTTTACAAAGATCTAGAAAACGCGAACGACGAATCTTTATCAATAAATTAATATAAATAATCAGTTGTAGACATACGTTTTAATAAATCGGTATTTTATGCTGTAAATATTTTACAAATCATATTCCTATACGTTTCTTCCTGAAGAACAAAATTGTTTACATATAAGCGATAAAGTTAAGGAAACACCATAAGGCTACGTGCAAATGATTCCATAGATTATTAAAATCATACATTAAAAGTTTTAAAATAAGTGACATATGCGAGTACCTGGTTTCTGTTTGTTTCTTTTGCAAGTCATCCCGTTCTGATTGAGCTTTGTTTAGGTCACGTTTTAGATTTTCTACTGTTGTCTCCCTTAAAGGACATTGTATTTGCAAAGTGTAATGTGGCATCAACGCTTTATATAGTATAAGTATATACAATAATATATTTTTTTTTAATTCATCTTATGATTTCGTAACATAAATTGTTCATTTCAATTCAAATAAAATTAACAGACTAGTTCACATTTATATTTACAAATGTTTCACCTTGACAAGTGCGCAACTGCAAAAACCATATGTATAGTTAAATCGACGCGAATGAAACATTAAGTCAAGCTAAAGACCTGCACTATTTTACCCTTGTAGTATAGCGCGAAAAAAATGTTACTGACGTGGGCGGTGTTGATAAAGTAAGTTCAATTTCTGTAAGAAAAGTGTATGGAAAAAACATTTTTATTTGCTTTATTTGTTCGATACCATTCCATAAATCTATTCGTGATACCACAACATAAATGTGTTGATTTATTATGATGCTATATTTACGCCCGTTAAGACTGTCACTTACTTCTGTTTTAGCTCGTTGTTAAGTCTCTTAATTTCATCCTTGGCTTTGTTGAACTCATCTGTGCTGTAAAAATATGTGATGTAACAATGCTTAATATTAACGCGAATGCACTATACGAGATTGCACCATTAGTGTCGCGTGGTTATGCAATTCAGTCGACTTGGATATAGAAATATATTAATCAATATTGCCGTGATGTGTTGGGGCTGCTACTGGCCCTATCAATTGGCATAACGACCGGGGCCGTCATGTATTTCAGTCGCATAGGCCTGAGCAATCACAAGGCATTAATTTACATTTACAGTACGTTGAAGGCTAAAGATAACAAAACCACTCACAAAAGGGCACGGTTACAAAATGGAAGCGCATATGCGTTTTTGAAAACAAGACTTAAACATTGAAATATTCTCTTTAAAATGAAAAACTGTCCAATATGTACGAAATCAATAAAAAAGTGTTCTGAAAATGATTAATTATATAGAGAAATAGTTGTCTTCTCCATTTATTCCGAACTGTCAAACATAACTGGACTGGAAAAAACGAGGGCCGCAATTGAACGCTGACCACATAATTATAAGATACTCTAGCTATAAACACAAATGTGTGTACCAAGACGACCAGCTCCAAAGTCACATGAGTTTATTCTTTACCCTCGAGCTATTGTCTGATAGTTACTTTGGCTCAAAACGACTTAGGAAGATTCACAGCCGTGCGAAATGAAGAGTTAAGGGATTTGATAATGTAATCTCTTCTCTTAGATCTAAACAAATAATTAGCATTTGCTAGTTGTAACGGTATTATAAGCATTTACTGCTAATAATATTTACTTTTTTTTAAAGACATACTATGAACCATGGTGACAAGACATACATTAAAACAAAATGTCAAATTAAAAATATATTTTATATAGTCATATGGCTTCTAAGAAAAATAGTACTTATTCCAACATATTGCTCAATAATCATCACTTAGTATTAAATAAATTATCATACTTGTCCTTCGGAGTACTTCCATTCCGTAGCTTCCATATCGTTTCCTCTGCACTGCAAAAGAAGACATATAAAAATGAAATTATAAGCATAAGTAAAAAAATCTTGAAATTATAATGTAAACATATCTTTTGGAAGAAGCATTCACGTTATTATTATAAACACGATTACATTAGTGTAATAACTTTTATATGAGTAAAACGTACATTTAGGACGTGTCAAAATACACACACCAATCACACTTATAATGCTAAACGTTCATAATGCATTTTATCAAAAGCGGTTAAATATGGCAGCTTGAGATTCCATGCGTTGTCGTACGAAATCATTTCTAATAAAGCTGCATTGAAACAATCTTACATATATGGAATAGTTTCAGACATTTGTTGCATGTTAAGCACGCGGCAAGAGAGCTATTCGAATATTATTCTAAAACAAGTTTAAAACAAATTCAAAACATTTTTTTTTCGATCATACATGTAAAATAAATGAACATATAGTTGATCACTTCAAATAAATTTTCAGAAGACGAAAGACAAAATATGTACATGTGTGAATTCATAATACAGGAACATCATATAGGGACCGAAACCTTACTGTAGATTAGACTGTAGACAAATTAAACCTTATCCTAACTCATATTATCGTATCCTTACTTAAACATGTATATAGAGTCTCGATATACATGTTTAGGTCTATGTTGTGTTTAAATACTAATCGCTTATTGTATATAAGGTTGCGCATAAAACAATCTTTAGAGTCTATATGGTCTTGGTATTCTAATGGGCATGTCTTATATTACCTTTTTAAGCTGTCCTCGAAGAGTGTGTATGGCTGTTGTTCAGTGCAACCTGCTTTCTTTTCAAACACTTTCCTGTAAAAAAACACATATTAGATATGATTAATTTGATTGCGCAGTGTGTCCGATTATTATTATTATTAGTAGTAGTAGTAGTGGTAGTAGTAGTAGTAGTAGAAGTAGTAGTAGTAGTAGTAGTAGTAGTAGTAGTAATAGTAGTAGTAGTAGTAGTAGTAGTAGTAGTAGTAGTAGTAGTAGTAGTAGTAGTAGTAGTAGTAGTAGTAGTAGTAGTAGTAGTAGTAGTAGTAGAAGTAGTAGTAGTAGTAGTAGTAGTA
>VMBQ01002136.1:31018-76925 GCA_007657795.1 Dreissena rostriformis | reverse complement strand
GTAGTAGTAGTAGTAGTAGTAGTAGTAGTAGTAGTAGTAGTAGTAGTAGTAGTAGTAGAAGTAGTAGTAGTAGTAGTAGTAGTAGTAGTAGTAGTAGTAGTTGTAGTTCTAGTTGAAGTTGTTGTTTTATTATTAGCATTATTATTAGTATTATTATTAGTATTAATATTATCAAAACGAAAACACATTTTAGTTCGTCGATGAAAGTCGGTTTTCTTACGGATCAAGATTCTTCTCTAAGTATTCGATTCGAAATTCTTGTTCCTCGATTTTTGCCTTGAGCTCTGACACGCTTTTAAGTTCTTCTTTGACATCCTTCTTAGGCTTGTCGTTTATTGGTTGTTTTTTCTTTGATGATCTGTAATGTTTAGATATAGGTATATGCAAAGGCTATGTACAAACGTAGACGTGGTAAAACTGTGCGAACTACTACAGGTAAAGTCATCGGATCAATAATTAATGAATAACTACTGTCCATTTAACAAAACTTACTTTGGTCTTTGTGGATTTTGAGTAACGACTTTAGACATCTTTTTGCAGGTCCTGAAATATCAATGATACTCATAGGTACAAGTACCAGCTCAATTTTAATCTCGCAAAATATATTAAAACGTCCATATTTAGTAACATGTTAATTCATCAAAAAGAAATTTAAAAACATACGCACCATATGATACAAAATCAGGCTATTGTCTAATTATCTACTCTAGCATAATTATAAGGTCTAATTTAAATTCGTGATTAAGATGTGTTAACCTTAAAAGAATATGATTAATTATTCTATACAAGCGTAATGACGCTGAAGACATCAATTTGCATCGAAGGTTGACACTTATGTCTCCGAACTGTTGCAAAGTTAACAAAATGACTTGCTTTAATAAAAAAAGTCATATATAAAAAAAATAATGTATACATGATATTCAGACAAGCGAAATAACACTCCTGACAACGAAAACTGTTTTTAAAACATTGCGTTGGTTTATAAATAAGTATCAACTGAAATTAGTAAAATAATTGTGTAGTGGAAGCTGAAAGATTTTACATCCAAAGGTGCCGGGTCGAATCCCATGGAAGGCAAACTAGTTTTTATTTCCATTTGTTTTGTCTTGCTTTTATAATTATTAGGACCAATCAAAATAGTATATGTTTGTTATGTAAATACATGTAAAACAATGTTTTAACATTCGAAAATTAGTGAACAACTCCCGTGAAATCGAAAGTACTATTTCATATTATCACGCAAACATGCTCAGACTTGATAAAATGATGATATGTTTTGGCAGGTTACTATTGTATATGCGGACAAGAACATTGATATTGTTACGGTGATTAAGAGGTTGTGAGACATTTGAAGCGAGCCGTTTAAAAAAATATTTATGCCAGAGAAGTGTCTAATACATGAATTATGAACCGATGGTTATAAACTGTTATAGCATAACTCACCATACACCAATTTTTATTTTTAAAACACTTCAAGTTTCATAATCGCACCTAAATGGAATCCTATTATAGCTTCCATTTGTAAGTAAATAATTCTACAATCTTACCTCTTGGTCGACTTATACAGCGTCACTTTAAATCGAAATTGAACAAAACACTCGTATCATTCTCCAGTATATTTCCATTAAAACCACATAAACCCGGTTGATATAAACAACGTTTAAACTTCCTTAGTCGCTTCTACCAACGTTGAACTGCGCGGGTGCTTAATATAGAACATAGAAATTCAAGTATCGATTAAAAATTGTTGACCCTTTATCGATGTATCCTATATCAACGCCGTGATAATACGAAAGCCGATGGTTACTTCATACTTTACAGTTTAAACTGAACAATCCACAATAAATAGTTTATTAGGAGGTATTCTATAAATTGTGAAGTGCTAATAATGAAGAAAAAAACAGTGAATAATGAAGTGAAGTAAAAGGTATGGAATCAAAGCAGATTAAACGTTGTTAATAAAAAAAAACTAGAGTTCAAAAGAAGTTGTAAAGAAAAAATAGCAAAATGAAATAAGAGTTTTATATACTTTCAAATTCGTTTCGCTTGAATAAATGATATTTCATTCATTAATAAAATCGATTTACCCATATGGGAAATCCCCACTAGTATGTACATTCGACACATAGACACAATGTTTGGTTCTGCAAAACAAAACAAACGAGTAAACGCGTCATTATTTGCATTAACTTGGTCATTATGAATATCATTGAAGTAAATATTTGATTTAGGGTAACATGTTTAGATAAAGTAAAGTTTAAAGTACATGCCGCGACACTAAAATCTAATAAACACACTTTAAAGTGCGGAATTCAAATTTAATATGAAATAGTTAGCAAATAGGATGCACTAGATCGTGACGTTTGCAATAAAAACCAGGGAGTGCACAAAATAAAGTATGCACGCAATATATATTTTACTGAAATTTAATTTCACGCACTGTTAAGATTATTTTCTAAAAACTAAATTGCCGTGATAACCCTGTGGTGATATTAGTATAATTGACAGCGTTAAAGAATTCGCATTATTTCGTTAGCTTGGTGAGTTCTCAGTAACAATGTACATTGCATACTATAAAAAATAAGATCAAAGTAGGCATAAAAAGACCAATTTATATTTGAGCAAATAATGAGACATTATTACGTCTAAAACACACCCGGTGCTGATGGAATCCCCACGGAGGCAATGCTTCCATTAAGCTTTCCATTGTGTGATTTGTTTTACTCTTTTCTAAATACTTACAAAGTGCATTCTTGTTGTAAAATTGCAAATGTGTGCAAGATTTTTACAAAAAGGTGATGAAGCCTAAGCGTCAATATATCGATCTTTATCATACCGCGGCATTGATATCTGCCCGATAAAATGTTTATACTATGTTAGACAGGAAGTTCTTATATCAGTCGTTGTGTCATAATACTAAGAAAAATTAAACAGTAATATGTTATAGTAATCAAAGTACTGAAAGTACTGGTGGGGCGATTTTTCTCAAATGTTGTGGTCGTAAAAACACTATGAACATGTGTCATGGGAACAAAGTACGCACACCGCGTAAATAGTTTTATGAATTTACTCTATTGTTTTCTCAGCAAAATGAAAACACTGATTGATTTGATGTAGGACTGAATTACTAGAGTAGTTAAGCTGTTGTGGAAGTGACAACCACAACATGTATTTCGTGTGTAAGGAAAAAGTTCAAAACTGGCATGAAAAGCACGGGCGAAATGTCATATAAAACTTTTTAGCGCAGAGAATATTGAGATGTTTACTTTGACAGTAATAATGTAGCGCGTGGTAGTTGAACTTTGTCGCCCATATCGCGAACGCAGTTGATTTCTTAAAACGAAAGAACACAAATGCGCTGTATCGGTTAAGTGTAGAGTGTTCAGTATTGAACCGATATTTCGTCGCTGTATACACCTTCTACTGTCTACTTACACTGCGTGTAACTCGGGTGCTAATGCCACAATGAAAAGACGTTGCCACGGATGGAACGCGCGCTGTAAGCTGATGATGTCAAACTGTTACAATCCAAGGGTGTTTGTCGCACAACGAGTGTGTAAACACCGTGAAGGCGGGGTGAAACCTGAATTGAACTGGATTCATTGATGAGCATTTCAGAAGGGGAAGTTTGTATTGTTCAATCGGTCACGTGATAATGTTTGTGCGCATTAATACTAATACCATGCGATCGGAGCTTTTTAGTTTTCGAATGCAGAATCTGGATGCAAAGTGGTTAATTGCAGTAACGGACTTTATTCTTCGGTATACGTATATTATGTTACCTATGGGGCGAATTGCAGAAGGCAATCACCCCAAAAATGAGTCAGATTTATCAAAACAAGCAATTTGATACCAAGATGTATTACATTTAATCCACAGAAAGCAACACAAATAGCAAAAAACGTATTTTCCTAATATAAAAAATGAATGTGTAAATGCTGATGACGTCATATTAAGTCATCATTTTTTAGTAACATAAAATCAGATTTAACAAAACAATCAATTTGATACCAAGATGTAATATATTTTAGATACAAAAAGCAAACAATCAGCGAAAAAAATATGTTACAAATATAAAGCGCACGTGCTCATGACGTCATTAGTAACAAGTAAAACGTCAAAGATCCTATTCATTGTAACGTAACAGCATATGCATATTGTTTATTCTTATAGTTTTAATAATATGACAAAATCATGTATGCATATCAGAAATTAAATAGATATTTGAAAAATGTAAGAAAATGTTAACAAGTTTATTTTCATCAACATTTATAAACAAAATAACGGTTATAATTAATGATACATCTTATATCATAATAATAAGTGTTCAAAATATTAAAAGTTTTATTATGAGCAAGTAAAAACTGGTCCAAAATGTTTGAAGGTTTATTATTAGCAAGTAGGAACACGAAATATCCGTGCATTCATTGTAGAATTTGTAGAATAGACTAAGTCAACAAATTGAAAGATCAAAATCTAGAGACTGTATATTTAACAAGCCATTCAATTGATATTATCTCATATAACTATTGAAATAGGCCGACCTTATTTACATCAGTCAAACAAACTTGCATCAGACAGTAATATCGTATTTGCATCAGTCAAACAAGGTTGCATTAATCATACAAAATGTTGCACTGGGAAACGTAATTTTATGCAACTATAAGAGTACATTACAACTTTATATCATGTCTACAGGGATTATTCAATAAGTGTGTAAATACTTGAAGAGTTTTGTTTCTCCGTTCCCAGAGTGTCAGTGATTCAGTTCATTTAGAAATCAACTGGTGTTCAGTTAATCGCGTTGACCAATCAAATATGTTGTAAGGAATATCATTGTTTTATGTTTGTGTGTATTTCAATATAAAACGAGATGTTGATGTAGAAAGGACAGTCCACCTTTAGCCAGTGACTAGAGAAGTCGTTCTTTGTTCTGCAGCGGGGCCATTTGGCCCCCGCGCTGTTAGATTGTATATCACGAACATAAGCAAGCGTTGTATTAGGAAATATTCAACAGAAATAAATCGAACTGTGTTTTGTTCCTGTGTATTCTCCACGAACAATAATGTGTTATTACGTCACATCATTCTCGCTAAAAATGCATCGTCATATCGAATCTGTTTCATTATTTCTTTAAAATGGGGACTAAGGCTAAGCGAATGATAAACAGAAAAACAGATTACTGCCTGACCTTTTTGTAATATATCAGGCTCGGCACGAATAAAATAATGGCTCGGCAAGCCTCGCCTTAATATTATTCTAAGCCTTGCCTGATATATTACAAAAATATTAAGCAGTGACCTGTTATTCTCATATATCACGCTAACTGCAAAATACTCTTCTCCCATTGGCTGTTTGACGTCACATGCTGACCCCATATATTGTATATGGGGTCAGTAGACTAACATGACGTCACATGCTGACCCAATATTATTCTATATGGGGTCAGTAGACTATATGGGGCAGTAGAAACATTCAAAATGGCCGCGCGGAATCGTCGATTCAACAGTTTCCTTCCATTTCCAATCGGGTACAATTTGCTTTAAATACTTTAAAAACATTAGAATAACGCTATGTAGCCTGCAGCTTAGCTGAATGTAACCTTGTAACAACAACAACAGATGATTTACAATACATTCACAACAGCACGAGTTAAACTTTAAATGGAGAAATCTGTGGATTAAGACAGTTTTAACTGGTAACATTTACCAAAAATGTGTAAAGTAGCACTCTTAATTGATATGCATAGGTACATTTATAAATTACTGACGGAAAACGTTATCCTTTTACAGACAAATGTCTGCCTGCCAACAGGAAGTGAATATTAGCAGTTGTAAACAAAGGAAATAAATTCTCAAAATTGATTCTAGCCTGTTTATGTAATTCTATTGACTGGCCATTAAATTTAACTGGTCAGCAATAATTATTATGTGGTCAGGCTAGACTGGACAACAATTTGGGAGGAAAACAGTGAGTTATACATCAAGACATTGGGGTAAGAAACTTAAACAATTCATAATAATAGTTTACACTATTCAACTAGAATGAGTGTCACTGGGGTATAACATCGATGAATATAAAAATGTTTGACATTGTGATACAATATTGTGATCAATTAATAGTAACGAAAATATGTATTTTAATTCCTTTTTTCAGGATTTTTTCTGAAGTTTTGTTATTGTTATATAATGTTCTTGAATTTAATATTTTCCATAATATTAGTTATAAAAAAATTTGTTTGTCCTTGTTAATTTAATGAGATGGAAAGTAGTTGGCGTGATATAATCGTTACAGGGTTAGTTACTGACCCGATACGGGATAGACGGTTCTGTGGAAAACCATATCGGAGCTCGACCTTCGGTCTCGCCCCGATATGGTTTTCCACAGAACCGTATATCCCGTATCGGCTCAGTAACTAAGCCTGTAACTATTAATATCAGTACAAATAACTACTGAAAACGTCTTTGAAATAATATTATATAAACACATTCTTAATTTTCTTCGTGCAAATTTATTCTTTGTTTGCGCCCACTCGACTGATAAACAGCTTACAATTATTTATTATACATTTTGCAGAGCCCTAGGCAATTACGTATGACAGAAGCGTGTATTATACAAACTGCAACAATCGAGTATTCGAAGAAATCTAGTATCTGTTTCTTCTAATCATCGTTCTGATCGTAAACATTAAGTAATCTTAACGGGAGCGAATTCAACTCCTTTTGAAAACTCTCGACGGTGTCCCTCAATGTCCTTTTTAAGGTCCAATGATGTTTCTAGTGCATACTGGTGACATACAATCACACATACAGTTTGCTGAATTTACAAGTCTTTTCATGATCGTAAATTCGCCAAACAAAACTGCAAACGTATCTCAATCAGAGATTGATAAACTTTCCAGCTGGGCTGATAAATGTTAATGCGATGTTCCGAGCTAAACGAACAAAGAGTACGTGGCTCATTCCTGTATTTTACTTTGAAACGTTAAACTAGACCTGGTTCGTGCGTTTAACACTTTGCCTCGTAATGATTGTCACTTACGACAAGTTATTTTTAACCAATATCGTGCATAAAGCACTGTTTAACGCTTTATCGAAATTGTGAGTATCATATAGATAAACAACACTTGTTTTCAGGCCACACGTATCAAAACGTCGAGCGGAAAAGACAACAAATAACTTATCCACCACCGTACGTAGATACAAAGCCAAGTCTTTAAAAAGTCAGTTACGCAAACGGACAGGTATTTGTTTGATTTAACACGTTTCTCTCATACAATCACGAAGATTAAATAAACTTAGGAGCATCTGAATATTTATTTAGCTATAAGCTATAGACATGGACATGTACATATATACTGCTGCTAAAATAAGCAATAAATTATTATGTCAGCAGTTTAAGTGATCAGGTTTTACTATATTAAGTGTGGTTGTCGACTCATGTTTTCATGGTGTGTGATTTCCACAAAGATGGATAAAAGAGAGACCTCGATTCAAACCATATGGTACTGAGAAGATTTTTCCAATATTTAAAATCACGGCATTTATTTACTCTAAACTTTTTTATCATTGTCAATTGTTTACTCGTATCGTATCTACATGTTATTGAAGTCGCAATTGTATAAATAGAATTACATTTGATGTTTGATTTTTTTTAAGCGAATAGACTTAAAATAATGGGTACTTTATTCTTTCATATGCGAGGATGTGACAACAAGAGGGGTCTACCTAGATTCGAGAAAGCTTTGTACCAAACCCAATACGTAAACACGACATCGCAGTCGTAACCGGCAAGAAGGATGCATGTAGCTAAGAAGCATTATATTATCGCATGAGCTAACCTATCTTCTAACTATCATGGTCAATTTATCAAAAAAGTGTATAGTATATTATGCAACTATTTAACACAAACATTGGGTTGAAATAAAGGTTATATATATGATTGTATTTGACCCTCTGATGTTTTGATATATGACCATTTTAACTTATTAAATAAGAAGCACTATTGTAGCGCGAGGCCGCCACCGAGCGCTATGTGCGCGACCTCACACTCACGATGTGCCTTCCGAAGCTCATTGAAGGCCAATTACACATTAAATACAATATTATAAATATTTCTCCTCAGGCTGCCTGCCTTATTATTTAATACTTAAAACTAATCGAGTCGCCAAGAACATGTACAATGCGAAAAACACGGGATCATTGCCTTCGACGAAGCTTCTACGGTCAATATCTTCACACTTGAATGCACCTCTAGCTCTTCGTCACTTACAGGCCCTAGGTGAAGCGTCCGCCACTCCATTGTAAGACTTCCGTAGACTCCAACCTTCTGAATAACCTCTAAATTTGCAACAGGAACTATGCAGCCCGGGCAGCACCGTTTAAAGTCAACGTAATTACCCAAATGCTCCAGAGTATTGTTCTTAAGAGTACCGTTACTGTTTTCAGATGGTATCCCGCTCGCATCCGCAGGAGTAGTGACCACTTTCATGTAAGTTTATTCGAGTTTAGTTACAGGTCGTCGCCGCGTCTTCATGACAATAAGAAGGCACCGACCTGCCCCTGTGACCTTTCAGGGGGAAATATTTATTTTTGAGCCAAATTAGGTCAAATTTACCACAGCTGCCCGGGTATTCGCCAAAGAGATAATTTTGATCCAAATAGACAGTGCACGATTGCCAATGAGACCTTACTGTTCGCTGTTAGACAATTTAAAGACAATTCATGTATGGTTGCCCTTTAAAGGACATGTTACTCCGCCAAGGTAGTGCTGACAATCTAGCAAAGATATTCTTCCTGCTCAAAGCGCGCTGCGCCGCCTTTATGGCCATTCATGACGTCACCAGCCGTCGACCCGATCCCCAGAACGATTTCCCCAGTACGCTGAGCGTACTGAGTACCGCCGTCCTGTGACACATTCATAAGGCTACCCCGTGAAGTCGTGGATTGCTCCAGGTCCGCCCCGTCCGTCTACTACGCTGGTATCTTTATTTATAACTGATTCTCAATTTTGTGTTAGCCATTTTAGGCATCTTTTGTCGAGTTGTCCATTTTAATGTTGCATGGTTATTATCTTACAAGGTTTCGGTATTTTAAAAGTCATTTATGCTAACAGATAAATTGATTTAAAGCTGGATAATGTGTAGTTCTATATACCAAATGAACGAGAGGTATATCGTGTACGTTTTAATGAAATAAACTGTTAATGTTGTATATAAGATGCTCACATAGTATTGTTCCGTTTATATATCTAAACACCCATGTGTTCACAATTCAGTAGAGAACAGAAATTTATTTATAGAACTTATGTTAACTAACAGCACTTCAAAAGCACTTCAAAATGTTATGTGATATATGCATATTTAATTATTGCCATGCTGTTGTGCAGTACACTTCGGGGAATCACGTGATCACAAAAGTACATCGTACGCACAAAATGGCGGCACAAGCTCTCGCTTAATGACGAAAATCAAGGTACTCTCACATTTTATAATATCAAAATAAATGATAACTATGCGCAGAGTACCCGCTTAGTCGCCTTATGTACTCCGGTAAATGTCGTTTTTCTTAGATTTCTGTAGTTTTCTCAAACATTCAGGAACAATAAACAATGAAAATTGTACATCGTCTGAACATACTTTATTTTGACGCGTTTGCTATTCAAGATGACAAACAACGAAATAAATACAACATTTTTTGCTTTATAACATGCTTAGAATATTTCGTACAAGGTTTTGCACGTTGTTTAAGTTTTTTAAGATCTGTGGCGAGGAATTTGGAAAAAAGTACATCGTCTGAACGGTTTTTGTTGGAGTACATCGTCTGAATGGCATTTATATTCCGAGTACATTGTCTGAACAATGAACTCTGTATGGATTGCAGAACATTTATAATGTTCAAATTTATGATTTCGTTAGCAGGTCATTGTTTTTTTGTCAGGTGGACGGATACCGATAATGATGGATTTTGTCGGGGTTCCCCTCTATTCCTCCCTTATTTTAAAATTTCAAATGATGTAATATAGTGCATTTAAGTTCCGAGTATATTTCATAAGTGCCTATTTTTATTTAACAACGTTAAAGCTTTATGGATGTATGAAACACAGCCTAAAGTAAAGTACTTGATAATTTCGCTGTCAAGATACGCTGTTGTTGCATCGAAACTTAAGGTACCATTATTCCTTAAGTTTATTTCCAGTGCACGTCAGATGTTGCGCAATGACGTCATTTTCAAACCCTGCTACTCACGTCGCTTTTGAATACGAATGTTAAACCCAATCTGAACGTGTCCATAAATAACACAAATTAATAGGTGAAGAAAAAATGTAATAAATAACGAGTGTTTTTGCCGGTAAGATTTCCTCGTGTACTTCGTGCAAACGCGCTTCAAACGTCAAGGTAATTATTCGATATAGATGATCACGTGGTGAACGACCTTTACATGGTTTAAATAAAAAAAGCCGTTGTTGCTTTCGATTACCATTTTTCATTTGAGAGCGGATTTATTATTTAGTAAAAAAGATGTGTATTTAACATTTAATTGATCTTTTTATCGACATAATTAAATAGAGTAAGGTTGAGTCAAATGCATTTACTGTCTATACAGGAGAACTTGGTAACTTCTAGAAACGTCATTTCAACGCGAAGCTAGAGCGTTTTAATTGGATGATATCGTTTTTCTGTGGCTGAAAACTCCGCCTACTTTGGCAATGATTTATTTTGCGGCGAAGGTAGTACAGATAATTGTAGAATTTTCGGCGAAGCGCCTATCGATTTGATCATTTTAAACACCTACCTCAGTGGACGTCCAGATAGAAGAAAGAGCGAGAATATGTCCTTGTTACTTAAACGTTTAATTTGAAGAAATTATTGGTCTGCTAGAAATTTAAGCACTCGGGCGAGGATTTAAAGCATACATACGTTTCCGGAGACGTGCAAGTAACAATTAGGGTGCCGGGGCTCTTGAACGGCCTGGGGAAGGCTATGATTTAGATAAAAAAATGTTCAAGATTAAAAAAATTAAAACAAAAATAAATTTACTGATACTTCATTATTTTAGGAACCTGTGACTGGGACAATGTTCGTTTGTCGCCACTGCGGTAAAGAGTATAAAGGCAGATCTGGGCTGTACCAGCACGAAACAAGACATGAAGGGATAGCGCCTTACAGATGCGGTGGAAAACTGTTTTACAACAAATCGAAAATGGCAAGGCACAGGTTTGGGGTTTAAAATTAAAATAAAAAAAAACAAATCATAAAATAATTACATTTAAGTCATTATGGCATTTTAATTTTATTAAAACAGCATCAAAATGACAATTATGATCAGATAAAAAAACAAATCATACCAGGTTATTGTTGAATATAGAGAACTTTATCTTGCGAGGTTTAGAACACCGGAAGCTGAGCAAGATAAACTACTCTATATTCAACACCAACCTAGTATTCTATCTATATCTTTATTTTGTTTTATAATTTTGACAAAATAAACACAATAAAACAAACTATATACAGCGAACAAAAAATGTTTTCTTATAAACATCATGATGATGTCAATTCACAGAACGTGCTTGCTTTATTCAACATTGTATTATTAAAACAAAGTTAATCCAACGGGTGTTATTTCGTCAAGGCTGCTGTGAGAATGGGATTAAACACATAGTACTTTGTTGCGCTTCAATTTGTGTACAATATATATAACACAAAATGACCTTACCACTGACTTGGTGCACCACTCGGAACCTAAACATAAATTTTGGCGATGCGATGACTGCCACAAGGTTTACAGGTTGAGGGCAACGCTAATCGACCATCTGTCTTCACACACGGGTGACAAGAAACAAGTGAATTTGTTGGAAATCCTTCACATATAGTCAGGGATTGAGCAACCATAAATCCAAGTGCAGGATATCAAGCCAAGGTGGCAAATGACATATGGGTTTGACAATTAGAAACAGTTTAGACGGTACACAACTAACTTTATTAGGGACTTTTAAATTGAATGTTTAAGTTCAATTGTTTTACTTCTTTTCCAGTAAATTGCATTGTGTTCGTCCGTCTTGTTCTGTTAGTTTAGTGAGGCTTGTTTACAAATAGTTTACCGATCATTGAAAAAATGTACCAACTTTTCAAGATGTACGACTTGCCAGTCAATGCGTTTTATTGTGATTAGACACACTTTGATCTCGTTTGATTGTCCACTAGGAAAGTGAAGTGATATTAATTAATATTGTTTATTATATTTAAGTTTATTATCTGTGATATTGTCTGTGAATTTTTGACAGTAGAACACTGTTTATTATAAATTAAAATATGGACGTGTGTTAAGTACGTATGTGTGCTAAAGATGTAGCACATTATGTGGTCATTGAATATAATTGTAGATCTATTTTAGTATTTTTATTTTCTGTGATATTGTCTGTGATTTTTGTCAGTAGAACACTGTTTATTATCAATTAAAATATGGACGTGTGTTTAGTACGTATGTGTGCTAAAGATGTAGCACAATATGTGGTCATTGAATGTAATTGTAGACCTATTTTAGTTGTTTACACACATGATATAATTCCTGTGATTTAATACTGTACAGTTATACAGGATAATAAAATCATTTATCTGATTGTGTGCGTTCGTTTTAATTGCAGCGACTATGGTAACTTATGATAGGAAGTATAAACTGGTAAGAGTTTTGTTTAAACTATTTGGTCAACAATGTCAGATAGTTTTTGTTTTAAATAAGTATTTATTTTGTCTCAGTCATTTGTTAACTTTTGTTCATGGTAGACAAATGAAGATTGACAATGCATGATAAAACCTGTTGATGAGGAAGCGTATGAAATTATAATCAGCGTTCAGTGGTAACTAAATATCTCAAAATATCCAATTAAACGTCTTTGCATGGATAACGGATTATAATAACCGTGGCACATATAAAAGACTCCAGCATTTATCACTTGTGACAATGTTAGTTGGTGTACAAGTTTATTGGGTCATCATTTTACTCAATTCCCATTTTTGATGCTGGCAACAGTTTCGCCTGATAACAGCGAGCCTTTTCCCATCGTACACCCACAGCTCCTTTGTGGACAGCGTTTCGTTCTAGTGAAATCGTTCTTATTTTATTGACGCCCACACAGTCTTGCTCGCTCGCGAGTATCAAAATGATGATTCCTTTATTATTAAAATAAACGAAAATTTTAATTAGAAATATATGAACAATTTATATGGTAAGATATTACTAAACCCAAAATTACGGAAATTGACAAATATTTGTATGAGCGTGCAGTATGATCGTCATCCCTCGTTACATTGTCTGCTTGTGTTGTAGTGTTCTCATAGCTTTAAGATTCACACAATATCGATTCCACTTCTTGGATATCGATTAACTGTTCGCTTTTCGTTTTGACTGATCCATTGTAAATGTTCAGAAGAAAATCTGATTCAGTAGCGTCATGAATGCCACGGCATATTTTTTCACAAGATGGCTGCTGCTCAAAAAGAGCTCTTGCAGACATTCTTTTCTTTGCTCTCTTTTTGGGTGGAGATACTTTATACACTGGTGAATTAATAGTGACTTAATGGGCGTTAACATAGGTGTATTTTGTTGCAGACAAACTCCAGTGGGACATTCAGTTGATGAAATGCGTTTTTGTGTAACTTATCGTATTGTTTGCGATGGTTTCGAGCACTTTCACTTCAAATGGTGAAGCGGTAGACTTGACTTTTGGCGCAATCTGAAATATCAAAACAGCTATATATAACAGACATCTAATTATAACAATTTATTTGATGACATAACTATTTTATCTTCACAAAAATAATTATATATCAATAACCACATATATGTAATTCAGACTAACATTTACATTTACTATTATACTACATATATTATTGAAGCCTGACAAAAATCACCGCAAGCTCAGAGCTGCCACTGTAAATAATAAATTACACTATGTAAACATGTAAAATAACACAGGATTTTTAAGTTTTCTGATCATAGAACGGAACGTCATTTGGGCGAAAAAAACTTAGCTGATCACAGATGTAAATACTATTTTATTATGATAAACATCGCATTTAAAGTAAAAACAGAAGCAGTTCAGATGATGTACTAAAAACCGAAAAGACGATGTACTCAAACAAAAACCGTTCAGACGATGTACTTTTTTCCAAATTCCTCGCAACAGATCTTAAAAAGCTTAAACAACGTGCAAAACCTTGTTCGAAATATTCTAAGCATGTTATAAAGCAAAAAACGTTGTATTTATTTCGTTGTTTGTCATCTTAAATAGCAAACGCGTCAAAATAAAGTATGTTCAGCCGATATACAATTTTCATTGTTTATTGTTCTTGAATGTTTGAGAAAACTACAGAAATCTAAGAAAAACAATAATTACCGGAGTACATAAGGCGACTAAGCGGGTACTCTGCGCATAGTTATAATTTATTTTGATATTATAAAATATGAGAATACCTTGATTTTCGTCATTAAGCGAGAGCTTGTGCCGCCATTTTGTGCGTACGATGTACTTTTGTGATCACGTGATTCCCCGCAGTGAGCATAACAACGTAGATTCACATTGCAGCATTTTCTCGAACAAGGGCTATTGCAGATACAGCAAAACATTCAAGAAGTTGACCCTATTTATGGACAGATGTTCTGAACTGAGCTGGTTCATGATCATCCAAACGCCTCTCGCCTGTCTTGATGAGACAGTACGGCAAGCTCAATAGGGATACGTTTTGGTTCTGCAAACAGCGTAAAACGGAACTGGACTATACAGTGTGAAATGCGCTGTAGATGTCTTCGAAAGACGTTCATAATTTAGTACAGGGAATAACGCAAGAGGTCGCTGCTTTGCGTATCGCATTATCTATGTCACAGTCATCTGCCAACTATTAAATTTATAAATGAACGAAACAAACAGTAATGTAGTGATACCTTGAAAATATCCCAAATGCATGTTGAGGACATCAGTTTGACACACACAAAAACACAATATAGGTATTGGACAAAAATCAATGAGTAAAATTAACACGCTTATATGTTTTTGTTTTTGTCTATTGTTCACTTGCAGTGAGCGACCCCTTTCATTAATATTGGACCTCCTGCATAAAAAGGCATTGTTGGCCACACAACAAAATCCATTGTGGTTCCTGATTTTGTGTACGTTCGGTATCGATCGCCGTCAAATGCTGCTGGTGTTTTGACCTTTTCGAATACAAGCTCAGGGTCTTGGACACTCATTAGCCAACACATATGTATGCATCTTTTCGTATACGCCTCCATTTTTGGTGTTTTCTCGAATTTTATTTTTGTTTCCTTCACAAAAAGCTGAAATTTAAGTATTTTAATATTTCTATTTTATTAAATAAAAAAAACGAAAATCCAAAAGTTACAATGATATTTTGGAATAATAGTCAGTTAAATATATGTATAAATAAGTACAGTTACATGGTGAAAGACGCGTTCATATTTAAAGTCCGTTCAATTTATTTCACGAACACCGTAAGAAATTGGTGAAATACAAGAACGTGTTTTTCAAATACCGAGACGGTGCGTAGCCTTTTCTAAGTCCTTTCAGCAAATACAGCTTTTGGAACTGATTCTAGAGTTCATAATTTAAAGCACTCATTTATGCTCACATTTACACAAGACTCTATTAAATACAATTCGGGTTTTAACATGTTTATATCCTTCGTTTAAAAGAATGTAGTCTAAAATTACAAGTGCGTACCAGATACGTATAATTAAGAACACTGCATACCATCGCTTGTAAAGAATTAATTACGAAACGTTGAACAAGCTCAATTTTAACGCGAAGTCAAATGAACATGGAAAACTAGCCTTTTTATGAATTACTGTATACATGTGAAGTAGCATATTTTAAGCACTTGCATACGTAGAGAAATATATAACCTTTGTCGATGTTTTCTCATGTAATCTGGAAGCAGATTTCTGTAAATTTTCAATATACTGTTCGCCAATTTTCCCGCAGAACTTTGCCGTATCCTGAAAAGGCAATATTGTTTTGTCTTTAATGATCACAAAAGTTTGTACCACACAAACATGGTACCGCTCCACAAATTCGAGTGAAGTTTGATGATTAATCCGTTTTCAGGAAAGTGTAACTCAACTGAAGTATCTTGAGCAATTCCAAAATAATGTCAAGCTCTTTTGAACCCAGCTTTTCCAACTCTTCAAACGCGTCTGTCCATTCGTTGTCATACATTTCTGAATATATAACCGCCAGTTTTGTAGGTCGGTTCTCGTCACTAAGATCCGTGATATTTGGGTCGCCAACAATCTTGCTCAACCTGAACATTACACATTTAAATGTCGTTAGTGAATTTGGACGAATATTAAAACATTTGCGTATAAGTTAAACTTACACGAATCAGATTCAATCGCATATCGAATTGTAAAATGTTTAACGCGTATTGTATTTAATTACTGAAATGTACCTGCTTTTCAGTTCATCAATTTCTTGAGTTGCTTGAGTGATTGCTGTTTTATAACCCCGACGTCCCCTGGTCCAGTCGGTTTTGCTTTTTTCCATGTTTTTTTTTTCTCCGAAGTGTATTGATTGTTCTGAAATATAAGCGCCGATATGCGTTTTTATCATTATCACTGCTTCATTTTAAAAACTACGGTGACGTTTTTTATTTTTATTTTACTTACTCGTCCTTGTTGTTAAAACGGCAACACAAATGGTCAGAATTGTTAAAAAAGAGAGCATTTTTTATTATTATTTTACAACCTGATAAAATAAAACGCACGACACGTCGCTTGTTTTTCTATCGACAGAGACTTTTAATTCTTTCACATATATACTTTAAAACGTTTCTTGTTTCACAACAAACTAAAATAGAAACATATTCGTTGTCATGTGATAGAAAAATATTTCTCATCAATGTTGTTGTTTTTTTACAAAATATATTAATCGCTGAAGTTAATATTTGTTTATAAATAATAAATTGTTATGAGTTGCCATTATTTAAATATTACACAAATGCATTGTCATTAAATAAAGTACAGTCTATTGTCAGGTGCACAATTCTATCACAAGACCCTGTTGTTTTAGGTCAGCAAAAAACATTCAGCATATTTTAATTTATCCATTGTTATAGTTTTTTTAATAGAAAAGATTTTTTTGTGAAACCTCGAATACAGTAGATACATAACTGTTATAGAAAATCTTTGCCCATATCGCTTTCCAGAATATGTACTTACTCAATAGTTAATCATTCTATGACAACTCTGGTTTATATTGGAGTTAATATTGTGATGTAAAATAATATATTTCCTATATTTCCTTAAAGCCACACACCTTATTTGGCATAGTAAATTAAAGTATAAGGAAGAAACATATTGTATCTATGCCAATTAGAATATATCTGGTGGTTACAAGGTAGAAATCTGTCTTTTTTGCGCTTTAAAACTTAAAAATAATCGCGTTTGTCGAAATGGACGTATACGTCTAGAAATCCTACTTTCGTTTTTAAAAGCTGTACCGTTTGAAAAATAATAAATAGCATGCTAACTAGGTTATAGATTTAATTTTATTTATGCCAATTAGAATATATCTGTAGGTTACAAGGTAGAAATCCGTCTTTTTTGCGCTTTACAACTTAAAAATAATCGCTTTTGTCGAAATGGACGTATAATATTGAAATCCTACTTTCGGTTTTAAAAGCGGTTATTCCCGGTTGAAAAATAATAAATTGCTTGCTAACTAGGCTATAGATTTAATTAATATTTTGAACACATTCAAATGGCATCTATATGTATTGATTAACATGAACTTCATTTCAAGGTGTGTGGCTTTAATTATGCAATCTGTATCATTTTTTAATGTGAGATCATATTATCAATACATTTTGTGATAATGCTTCCAAAAATGGGAGCATAAAGACGTCGCTTTGTCCATCAATTCGAACTTCGCTATAAATGAGTTTGTGGGTATGAACAACATATTTCCCCGTCGACGCAAGCCTTTTGGATACCTAGCTTGGGATTGTTTTTGGGGTGTGTCTGGTCAAGGTCAAAGTCAGTGTTATTAACAAAAGAAACATTATTCACACCCAATAGTTTCAGTTTTGGTAGAGATATTAAACTGAAATGTGCGTGTGTGTAGCTTAAATGCACACCTAATTTGAGATTGGTTTTGGGGCCAGTTATGTAAGTGGCACTGTTACTAAAAAAATAAAAAAAATGCGGTGAATAGATGTAATTTGGTGTAGACATTTTGCTGAAACCTGTGTGTAGGTAGCTTACACGCATACCCAGCTTGGTATTCCATGTAAGACCAGTTCAGTCAAGATCAAGTGTTTCTACAAGTAGAAAAAACTGTGTCTGCTCTATAGCTGTAGTTGTTTTAATTGTTGTACCTGTGAAGGTTACATGCAGACCCAGCTTCGACTTGCATCTGAGACCAATTGTATCAAGGTCACTTTTACTTAGAAAATATGTTTTGCCGGTCAAAAACTTTAGTTTGGATGGTGGTATTGCGCTGACATTTTGTTTTAATGTAGCTTTAATGCGGACCTACCTCAGGACTTCACACTTATTTAAATTAAATTAACAATTAAAACTTTGAAAATCATGTTTAGTGTTTATCAATTGAAAGAGGGGAATATAAAAGCCACACATCCGTTCATCAGTGTGTGGTTGGGAATGTTTGTGTGGTTGAGTCCGTTCATCCACATTTTGTTCCCGCCCTGTTACTTGTAAAGTAACATAAATATTCAAAAATCAACGGAAATTTCGTAAAGTATTTCGTAAAAAAAAGTTACCCAGTAAAAAATCAATGTACCTTATAGCAAAATCCAAAATTTCAAAACGAAATGTTTTCTGGTAACATAGATGTTTATAGATATAAAATGCATGTTTTTATTTATTTGTGACACACATAATTCCATTTTAATGTCCCGCACTGATAATGATTCATACGACACACGAGCAATAAAATGGTTCCATGTTAGTGTTCGTGTGTCGTATGAATTGATATAGTCGCGGGACATTAAAATGGAATTAATTGGGACACGAAAAATTAAAAACAAGCATTTTGTATCTACAAACATCCATGTTACCAGAAAACATCTCGTTTTGAAATGTTGGCTTTTGCTATAAGGAACATTGATTTTGTATTGGGTAACTTTATTTTACGAAATACTTTACGACATTTCCGTTGATTTTTGAGTATTAATGTTACTTTAATATAACTTTGGATGATTATTCACCATGATCAAGCAATGTGTCGCATACAGATCCTTAGTACCGTTGTGACAGTTCAATGTCACAATTTAAGATAAAAAATCATGGTTTTGTTTCCGCTCTGTACCTTCTTTTCTTTTAAATAAAGTTGGAGAATTATTCAAAATGTCGCGCTAAACCTCCACGCTCGTTAATAAAGCGTCAAGATCAAGACTCAAGAACAAAGGAAATGAATATGTATAACTATAATTATTTTTCACAATTGCCAAAGGATTTGAAATACATACTTATGGTCCTATGTTACAGGTCAAAATTTGAGGTCAAGACTTAATGAATTTTCATTTGCGCTTTTAATTTGTAATGATCTTTTGCCAGTCTCTTGTCAGTCTCTTGACCAATTATTAATGTTTTGCCTAGCTGACAAGCATTTGTTTTGGAAAATATGTCTCATCTTGTGAAAATCCTTGTCTGAGTAACATTTCAGTGATTTAAGGTTTGCGTTTTGTCCTAAAGTCTTTAAGTCCAATTTTCGTCAAAAAATGTTCTGGAGAAAAAGTATATATCTGGATGATAAATATATAATGTTTAATGACAATAGGAGAATTCTGAACGACATGCTTCTTTTCGTCTTATTCAAGGTGTAAATACTTCGTAGCAACCTGCATATTGTATACCGTATAGATCTTGATGCTGGAAGAGAAGATCGAGTTTCTAGTTTGCTGGTCTCCGTCTTGACGGCTTAAGCTCTTTCTAGATAAGCCATTAAAACAGAATGTCAGGCGCTCGCTGTCAAACATAATAAAGAAGTTGAAAGGTTGATTGAAGGACTACTATTTCATTCGTGAACACGAATTTTATCATCACCTAGATTCGTTCGTCAGTAAACAAAACAAGGTAAAGATTGGAAGTCTCAAATGTTATTTTTATAATTTGAATACTGATCTGAAATGTTGACCTTGACCTGAAAAATAGGGACTTGGTTGTAGTGTCTCCCTAACAGCATGCTTGTAATTATTGAAAGTTATTTCAAATTCTTCGTTCTCATCATGATGATCCCTGTCTTAATCTCATCTTGGACCTTGTGAACTTGACCTTGGATCTTTGGACCTGCTTTTCGTGTGCGACACTTCATCTCCTCATGCATATCACTTTTTTAAGGTTATTGAAAGTACCTTAATTGGAAATTTGTGCCTTTATATTGTGAGCTTAACCGTGTACCTAGTACCTACGCTTGACATTCCGGCTACTTAAGAAGATCACTTTTTCGACGAAATGTATAAGCCATCGATGTAGGACAAAATTATGCTCCGGACAAAGTGTCAAGAACAATTTATTTTAATTTCATATTTGACCTGACTTGAGACCGTGCCCCGTGATCATAAGAACCTGATTCTTGAAAGACACTCCGCCCCATGCTGATCATAATGGTAAGTTGTTTGAAAATCCATCCATGCTGTACAAAGTTATGCTCCGCACAAATATTTTCCGTTGACCGCCTACCCACCAGCCTGCTCAGCTGTTCCCATACAACGACCGTTTTTCAAAATGGTTTGGAAAAAAGTATTCTTGATAATACATTGCATGCAATTAATTTAGCAATCAGCTAAGTTGAAGCTCAGAGTAATGGACCTTGGTCGAGTACCTCAGATGTTGATCAAAAAGACAAATTGTGACAATTGAATTGAATATCTGTGGTAGTTAAGGAGCTATACTTGTTGCAAGCAAAATTCAACCTAAATTCCGACATGCAAACCTTATCCGGGCTTTTATAAGTACGACAGGGGGCAAAATCCTGCTAAAAAGCTAGTAACAGTTAAAGATCTAAGCAAATTAAAACACTATTTACTTCTACTTCTACCGGTTGACGACCACAATCAACTTGTTGATTATCCTGTCGTTGGTGGGTGTTGTAGAAAAGTTGCAGGGTAAAAGATTTAAAGTCCAAAATATACAGATTAAAAACAGAGTTCTTTACAGTAACATACAGTGATTGGCCAATTGAGCTTTAAAGCTCTCAATTGACCCCACAGATACTATGTCAGGCGGCAGCTTGTTCCAATCTCTGATGGTCATCGGGAAGAATGAGTTGAGTCTGTAGTTGTTTTTACATGATGGTATTTGGAAGGTTTTTTCATGAATGCCGCGGGTGAGTCTTCCTGGTGGTATTAAACGATGTTCTTTATTGATGGCAACTTTTTCTTTTTCGATTTTGTAAAGCATTGAGAGTCGGGCTTCCTTCCTCCTTGTCTCGAGGGATTTCCAATTTAGTTGTTCCAACATATCTGTAACACTTGATCTATTACCATGTCTATTTCATATATATCTGGCGCCCCTCCGATGCACCATCTCAATTTTCTCTATGTCAACTTTCGTGTATGGGTCCCAGACAGTTCCTGAATATTCAACACATGGTCTAACTATTGATTTGAATGGCTTTTCTTTCAGCGATGTTGAGGCTATGTTAAGGTTTCTTTTTAAGAATCCAATTTGGCTATTGGCTTTCGCACAGATGTTAGCTATGTGGCGAGTCCATCGGAGCTCTATTGTGATGGTAACACCTAGATATTTTACACTTTCAACAGATTCTAGTATATGTCCATGGAGGGTGTAGTTGTATTTCATGGGGTGATGTTTTCTCGTTAAAGATATAACATTGCATTTATCTGGACGGAAAACCTTCTTCCAACTTTTTTCCCAGTCAGCAAGTAAGTTTAAGTCTCTTTGTAGTATTTCGGCATCAGCTGTACAAGTTATTATTGAGTAGACAATTGTGTCGTCCGCGAAGAGCCTGATTTTTGACGTTAGATTTTCTGGGAGAGTGTTTATAAAGAACAGAAATAGTGACGGGGAGATTGCTGAGCCTTGGGGAGTTCCGGAATCAACTGTTACACTGTCAGATCTTTCACCTTCCACGACAACTGTCTGTGATTTTCCACTAAGAAAACTTTTTATCCAGTCATTTACTTGGCCATTTATTCCATAATGTTCATAATTTTTCAATAAGAGACAATGATCTACCTTGTCGAACGCTTTAGAAAAGTCCATCACTAACACGTCCGTTTGTTTCCCATCCTCCATGTTTAAAGAGATATCGTCTATAAACTCTATGAGTTGCGTTTCACATGAACGACCTTTTCTGAATCCGTGCTTAAGGGAGTACAGGATATTGTTTTTGTCAGAGTGTTTCATTATGTGGCTGGTCACAATATGCTCCATTATTTTGCAGCAAATGCATGTGAGGCTGACCGGTCGATGGTTCTCAGCTTTATATCTTTGACCCTTTTTAAATATTGGTGACACATTCGCTAGTTTCCAGTCTTTTGGCACAGATCCAGTTTCAATTGACCTTTTGATTATGACGAGTAGAATAGGGGCTATATGATTAGCAAGTTCTTTCAAAACTTTCGGCTTTATATTATCGGGTCCTGCCGCTTTAAAGGGATTAAGATTTTTTTTTAGACGTTTTTCGATGCCATTCAATGTGATATTTAATGGTTCAATAGGTGGGAATGATCCTTCCATTTTACACTGTTGTTTGAATTTAGTATCGGAAATCTCCTCACTTTCACTGAATGCTGACTTAAACTGAGAGTTCAAGATGTTCGCTCTGTCCTTTGGGTCGGTATATAGGGTGCCTTCACTCTTCAAGGACGAAACTCCACCGCTGTCACTTCTTTTATGTTTGATGTATGTCCAAAAAATTCAGTCCTGAAAATTGGTTGTTGTCATCATCCGGAGTAACTATATCTTCAATGTAACCCCAATATACACGTCTTAACATCCTTTGCACAAGCCGTTTAAGTTCTTTGTATTTTTCACAGTTCGGTCATCCGCTGATTTCTTTTTGCAATTTATAGTAAAGGTCTCGCTTCTTAATCAGCTTCTTAATTTCAGCTGTAATCCATGGAAGTTTGTCCTTTGTTCTTGCCATTTTGTGAGGGATATACTTCTCAATAGATTTTTCCAGATCATTTTTGAATTTGTTCCAAAGTTCATCGATATTCGATCCCTTTGAATCCAGGTCTGTTAATTCCGATAAAGTGTCTTCGAGATCTAAACTGATTTTATCCCAGTCAGACTTTTTATAAAGAGGAATTTTTCTAGGTACTTGCTTGTGTTTCGACGGCGTTATATCTATCTCTGTATAAACAATGTCGTGGTCAGACACACCAGGGATTACATCCAAGCGAAGGAAGTTTGGGCAATTAGTCACTATAAGGTCTAATATGTTTTGTCTCTGGTTGGTTCCTCGACAAGTTGTGTAAGACTGTTGTTGTCCAAAATATACTTTTGACCTACTAGGTGTAGTTTGGCCCAAATAATTTCGCACTCTGTTTCAAGCTCTGGTACCGGAGAGCTAAAGAACTCATGTCTTATAGAGATTATCACTCCACCTCCTTTTGAGGGTCTATCTTTCCTATATATTTTGAAGTCCGGTGGGTTATTTGGTTATCTGGAATGGAAGGGTCGAGCCAAGTTTCAGTCCCTATCACTACATCTAGTTTAGTGCTGTCAATAAGGCTGTGTAGCCGACACTGTTTGGCTTTGATAGATTGGAAATTTACTCTCAATACTTCTTTCAGAGGGGTACATTTCTTTGGTTTAGCTTTTTTACTTCTATCCGGTGTAGATGAATGTAATGGTTTCATGTTCTGGTTTGCAATTGGGCTATCGAGCGACGTATTGGATAAAACACTAAACTGATTTCGTGTTCAGTACCAAGTCAAAGCATACCAAGCTGTAGTTTGGATTGTCACACACAATACAGTCCCAGACTATTGCAGAATTATTCAGTTCGATATATATTTGCGTATGTACTTCTTGACAGTTGATGTGATACCACTGGTCACACGTTTCGCACATGATAGCACGATCATCCCAAGTCACAGGTTTATCACATGTACCACATGTAAAAACAGTACTATCGTTCTTACTTGTCTTACCGACTGGGCCGGGGTTCATATGGATGTCATTTGAGTTTATTAGTAATGTCATTGTCAGGTATGCTAATAGTGGCCTGTTCTAACAAAAAGCCTGATTTTGAAACTTTCCTTTCACATATTTTTTATTTAAGCTCGATTGCATCGAAAGCGTCAGGCTTATTGAAACGCTCTCGAGTCCGTTTCCAACCAGTACGGTGTGCCTTTGGAGGAGGTCTAAAGAACGCTCCCAGAGTGGGGGATCGAACCCATGACCTCCCGATCGCTAGGCGGACACCATATCCACTACGCCACTGTCTTGGCCAGTGAATGTCCATAAAGACATTGAACACATATTTAAAGTTGTATTTCAATATCTGCAATGAATACAGAGATATGAAGATGTAAGTTTACCTTAAGCAAATTTATACATACAAAAAGGGGAATATTTCTGCTACATGGCTGATCAAAGAAATAAACCTTTGTCAGTGACCTCACAAAATGACCACGAATACATGTGTGAAGTTTCATTTGAAAAATAAGTAGTAAAAAAAGTGGTGTGGAGAAGTTGCTTGAAGCCACATTTTAAGTACACAAAGTGGCAAAATTCTTCTAAATTACTGGTCAGAGTAATGGAATTCGGTCATTGATCTCATATAAATGTCCCTGGACAAAATGTATGGAGTTTCAGTTGAGTAACTGTTGTAGAACCAGTAATAGGGAGATGTTGGATGTTTACCTTAAATTAATTTCTGAGTCTAAAAAGGGTGGGTAATAAGTCATGGTTATGAAACTTTGTAAGTGACCACACATAATGATCCCTAACACACGTGTGAAATGGCAATGGGATACATTAGTAAAAACAGTGATATGAAGATGTTGCATGCTTACCTTAACAAGAGCATTCATAAGAACGTGCCGAAGTATAGCTTTAACTTTTTGGCGAATAGTCAAGCTAACAATCAGCGAGTATTATATAATGACTGTAAAAACAAGTATTAAGTTAGTTTGAACGAGAACAATTTATGAAACATAACATGGAATAACAAAATTTTGTATATCTTTCTCGCGGTTTTATACCAACTACAAACAGGGTTCAATTGATCGGAACACAATTAAAAATTGAAATTCCTTAAAAAAAATGAATTGCATAAACCATAAAATATGTGATTGCATGCTTGTTTTTTTGTTTGATAATTAAACGAATGTAAGTAAACAAATTATATTAGAAATCAGACGGCTAAAAGCTTTCTTGTAGGTCCCCGCGTCTTCGAGCCGCCGTGGGAGTCGACTGTATTTTTATTAAACAGATGTTTTGTAGATGTACCTTAAAGTTCAATATTATACATGCATCCATCGCATAGCTGTGTGGAAGATGTTTGCCTTAAGTTAACTGCAATATATCTGTATTTACCTACAGCTGTGTACCAGACGTTCCACTAAATTGATCGCTGTAGATACCGCCTTATGTGCCTTGCGTTATTCTGCCGGAGGTGTAGAGGAGACGTGTCGTCTTGTGGAAAGAGCACGAACATTGTTGGCAATATAGTTTTATTCTCAATAGACAAATGCATATTGATCTATAAAGTGGTAAAGTCTAGATTAAACGATACATTTATTCAAAATTGGATGTCAGAACTTAATGATTCCTCAAGAGCAATAACTTAGTTTTGTAAATTTGAATTGCAACCTTACTTAGAACATGTCAGTATAAATAAGTTTAGATTTGATCTGTGTAGATTAAGGGTTTCATCTCATAGATTAGAAATTGAAGCAGGCAGATGGCATAAACTTGAATCTATACCTTTTCAAGAAAGAAAATATCAACGTTGCAATGTTCTTGAGGATGAATACCATTTTTTATTATAATGTTCCTTATATGATGTTATTAGAAAATTGTTTATAAATAAATAGTAATGAAAAAGACCAAACATGATACAATTTATTGATTAAATGCAATCTGATAATACATGTACGAACAGAAACGTAGCCATGTTTGTAAATAAAGCATTTATTCAAAGAAACCTGTATAAATATTAATTGTGTTTAATTTAGTACTCAAACTTGACTTCTCGCTCTCTTGTAGATTCGTCTTTGTTGTTGTTTATGTTATAACTATAACATTGATTCATAGATTCTTAATGCTGTAATCAAAGTGTCCTAGATCTTTTCATGTATTTATACTTTATTTATTAATATGTTTTTATAATTTCTAATAATGATCACATTTCATGCCTTTATATATGTTAATATGTTACCATAACATATATGGACTGCATGTCTATTGTATCTTGAATAAACCAAACCATATAACATTGTATTTGAAAGATGTTCTTAAAACAACATGTTTTTGAAAAGAATTTAACTGTACTCAGTGAAATCTGTTGCGTATATCCAGTTAGGGAATATTGCATCGTTAAATGCGGCATTCTGAAACTAATATAATTAACTGAAATTGTTATTTGGTGCGGGAAACATGTTTCACTAAGCAAGGAGATGGGTTTATTATTTTTTAGAATTAAACGATAAATTTACAAATTATAATGGATATCGTATTTAATTTCCTTTATAGTTAATCAAATGATTTTTTTATTGTGTGAATATACACTGATGTCCACGGTGCGACCGTAGCGGATACAATCAGTACGGAGTCATTTATTTATGACAAGTGACCAATCGACAACAAACTGAGTTCTAAAACACAACGAACACCACCACAAATGAACATTTAAGCAATTCTTTATGCAGTTGTTCTGAATTGCTCAACATTTGGCAAAGTTAATTCTCCAAGATAAAGTATTTAGCAACGCAGGTTTAAATTAAATATACTTTTTTTCAAAACGTCTATTGAGAGAATGAATAAACGTTAATGATGTGGGTGCTCTGTTGTATTTTATGGAATTATCTTAGTCCAAAAAGGCCCGTTTTACATGATTTGCAGAACATGATGAAACTATCTTATAATTGTATACTAGAACCAGTATGTGTAGCAACTTTAAACTGACATTCAGATACATATTAAATTAAAATGCTATTGTTTGATAGAAAATATCTTCAGATCACATGTGCAATACATTTATATTAAATTGTATGAATTACAATAAAATCAAACATGGAGTAGGATTTAACTCATTAAATTGAGAGTCATACAACTATTTTAACAACTGAAAAAATTACTGACGAGTAATGCAAACATTCATACAGAGATACATAAACGAACATGTTCATTGATAGATCTTTGCATAAAATTTCACCATAAAACGTGTCCAATTATAGAAATGGATCTTGTGTCTCAAAATGCGTGCATTTGTTTAATTAAAATGTTTCAATAGTTGTATAAAGTTATACTTGTTATTAATTTGTTTAATTTTTTAACATAATATAATTTTGATTTAATAAGAAAATCGGCGTTTAAATTAATGCATGTATTGAGACGTAATAACCTCCGTATAATTTACAGAAAGACCAACGTGATCGTGTAATCTTTTAGCATGGTTACTGTTTTTATAACATCATTTCCATAAATCAACAGAACCTCTCAGAAATATGAAGCATTTTCAACTTATATAAATGGGAAACTTTATGTGTCAGAAAATTAATATATTTTTTTTTGAAAAACTAATTCTTTCAGTTTGTTTCTAAGAGTGGTTTTAATTTTATGTTAACATTAGAAATTTAAGTTTTGCGAATTACGACATAAAGAAAAAGACGAACATTTTATGTTCGTTCGTGGAATACTTCCTTCATGACCGTATATATGCTCGAAGGAGAGTATGTGGATATAACCTCATTTTTATCCATTAAAATGAAAAACAAATATGCCTATTTTACGAAAATATGATTTTATATTCCTCTTGAGCCGTGGGTAATTCTCATAAAGATGTTACATCACGAATATTATATAAATATATATGACTATGAATCATAATAAACATAATTATAAACCTTTGGTCTTTATATTATTTGCTTTTTTCAAAAATGTTATTGTCTGTTAACATTAAAATAATCGATTGAGTTGATAGTGTCAAATCGCCATCTTGAAAATAAGGTTCTTCTTGAGTCATGTATTCTGTTTGGCTGTTCGAATTTCAAGATTTGTCTGCTATAAATAGCATATAAACTGGCATTGCATGGAAGGTTAATTTATTGTAAAAAAAATGTCAACAGACGATGTAGCATGGAAAATACTAATAACTTAACGATTGTGTTTTACTTCGATACACTATATGAACAAATCATAAAGGAGGAAATATTGTATGTATTTGATAAGAACGTATCGAGTTACAATATTTACCTGTTTTGTCGCATTTGTTATCAGAAAAACGATGGTGACTGTGTTAAAACTTTTCTCCGTATCGAACTGCATCATGTGCGAACGTTCTACCAAGGAATTGTACGCGATCTCTATAACCACAACTCAAAAAGAACTCACGACTCAACAAGAACATACCATATCTTAGTGAAAAATTATGGATTAAGGATTGATATTTTGTTTAATTGATAAACTGCGAGAAGTCATCTCGCATACTTACGTATGTCAACGCATGCTTCATATCTATACACATTATATTATAAACAGACAATGCTATATAATTCTCTATATATGACACACATAAAACAAACACATAAAATACAATAATATACATTTAAACAACTTTATAGAACTTATCGCGTTAAAATTACATATGCTATTGTATGGTCGGTACGCTTAATTATGCCATGTCAGAGTAATTTAAAGTACTTTTTTTTCATACCATTAAGTTTTTAATTCCCTCAGTAAAACTTGTACACTCAATGTGCACTCACTTATTGGATTAAAATAAATTATCTAACATCCACGATATGGTCAAAACGATGAAAAGAGTTGAAAATAACAAAATCAAAAGTTCCTGCCACTTTCTGCAAATATGAACATCTTTGTATTGCGATTACTTTTTCACCAGGCTACTTCGACGTTTTCCTCCTACTGAATCCGAAGTGACCCTTCCTTGAGCTACTCCTTTGTACATAATGTCTCCACCCTGGTGTGTATATAGTGCTGGCCAAACTATGTAGTCAAACTCATTTCCAGTCTGAGTATAGGGTCGGTACGCCGCATGATCAAATATTTGACCTGGCTTATTTGTTTCGGTATCCATATAAACTGGTGGTTCTTGAATGACCATCAACCAGCAGATTTCCAGACATTTTACCCAGAAAGCGCGAACATACTGACTTTTAATTAAATCAGGTCCAAACATGTCCGCCACGCTATCTCCTATGCCCTGTAAGCAAAGTGGGTTTTGATGGATTAAATTGATTATTATTTGAATATTAAGAAAATACATTTACTCGACACCCCAGTTGATTTATATTGATGATAAAACGAGCACATTTATTTACGGGTATAAACAACATTTGGTTATAATACTTTAAGTGTGTTATAAAAAATAACAAACTAATGCAAACAAAAATAAATCAATTATACAGACGTAAAACCGTAGTTAGCTTTTAACTGACAACATAGAATACATTATACCGGCGTTATTCGTTTTAAATCAATGTCCACTTGACGGGTCCTTTTTCTTCGTTGTTTTATTTGAATCAGTAATACATCATCTTGCGCCTAGCAAAAAAAAAAAAAACAGGTCATAAAATGCTGAATATATTTCATAACGCTCATATATTGCTGCGAACTCACAGCGCAGTACATACATATTAATACTCCCGTTGCAAGATACTAGAACCCGTATAAATATTATACATAAAAACATACCAAAATTAACGTTAACAATCCCGTTCAAGCTTCACCTTGCTATCTTACTAATACAACCATTATTCGTTTATCTTGCACATTTGTAAAAAGACGTTTACAGCGTTTTTATTGGATGAATATTCTTGACTGGCCCATCGGATGCTATTATTTTGATGAAATGATGTCGTCAACATGAAATGACGTCAATTAAGTAAACAACAGTTTGCCCTTACCCAACACCACGAACTTCTTACCTCGCTGAAGGTGGAAAACGCACGTTGCAGATCGTAAACGTCTTTGGATGCAATAAAAGTACAACTGTTGTATATTTTCTATATAAAAAGAAAAAGAAAAAATAATAAGTTAGCCACAAAAACACATAGAGATGAATGTCGCAGTTCTAACAGACTTAAAGGGAAAATATGGCAGCTTTCAAAATATGTTAATGTGTCTCGGTATAGACTAGGATTGCTTGATATTTCATTATTGAAAAAGATCTATAAATACACTTCGTCGCGAAAATTATATTTTTTTTTTATATTTTACATTTTCCAGACAAAAGTGTGTTGATGCAATACTACAACACGTAACTTTCAAAGCCCTCGGTGCATGTAAAATGCAGTAAAATTTACCACGCATGTCCGAAGCAACATTTGTACAGCTGATTGCTCTGTTGAGAACTGGGTTCTAGCTGTATCGTAGCAATTTGTCCACTCGTCGTCATACAGCTTGGAAAACCTCTCCGCAAGTTTTGATGGTCTATTAGAATCACTCAAATCTTGTATGTCCGGTCTGAAGTGATAATTCGTATTCGCTTTAAGGCAAAGTGACCAAATAGAGTTATTCAGTCAAAATCATTCATTTTCGTCTTCAGCTGTTTTATTAACTGGAAATGTATGTGAACACTTTATAAAGACTATACCCAGAAATATATAAAGGATTCGTAGGTTTGCTGTTTAATAATAATAATAAAACATGTTGATAATACAAGCAAGCGTGCTTCACAAAATACTTATTTTTACGCCCATGCAGCTGTTGCTTCAGTCACTGTTAAACAATATTGTAAGCGAAAGAAAATTTTGTATTAATGTTCTTTGAACAGTGTTATTTCTTTATCTTTAAATTGTGTTCAGTGAAATATATGGTAGATTTATTATTACATAAGTGATGTGCTAAGCCCACTAAACCTACCACACCTATGATTATATGGCTAATAAATTATTAACCATCATACAACTATTGAAATAACATTTTTGTCATAATGATTACTGTATTCCTCATTTTGCATGTATACTTCGTATTTGTCTACTTAACAATATCTTGTTCTTAGACATGCAGTAGACTTGCAGTAAGCTCCTCACGTCCTAAAATGTATAACCTGTATATTGTTAACATGTCATTTCCAGTTTATTTTGTGCTATAATTAATGTTTTCTCGTACGTCCATGCTTCATGAATAGGAGTGAATAAAGGTTGATTTGACATGACTTTTTAAAAGAACGGTTTGCAAGACGTATGTTTTGTTCCTGATCTCTGTTACTTTGTCTTTAAGCAAAGCATGCAGCAAATTGCTGCGAATAAATACAAATTTAAAACTGCCGTAAAGCTTGTGGCATTTTTCAATATATTCAGTTCAATCGTGTCACCAAAATATTATTGTTGAAAAATGTATAATTTGATTTGTTTTTCTTTAGTTAACATACATTCTATCGTTAACCTTCCGTCCTGGGCAGATTTACTTCGTTCCGAGTTGTTTTCCAGCTCTTTACCACTTCTGTTCCGAAAGTCTTTATACAATAAATGTTTTCATACAGCAAAACAGGAAAAGCACCAAATGTAACTTGACAAATGCAAATGAAACCTACATGTACTATGTAACATGTCATTTTGAGGATTATTCCGGGCGAAAACATTAATTTAACCCGTTTTACATAAGGCATCACAACAACCAAAGCATGTTTGAATAAGATTAAAAAGGATATTTCATACCTTTTACTTGGAAAAATAAAAGCTTTGCTAAATGGATTTGTGCGTTTTATGAAACATGCTCTTTAGTGTATTTTTCTGTTTGCAAAAGTTGTTTTTTCTTCTTCCATACGTTGTATTTCGGAGTCTTTGTTTTAGCACCGTTTTGATAGTGTCGTCTTCGTGGAAAAAAGAAATACTCGTTTGTAAAAGCATATATATTAACTTTTTTTTAATAACAGATTTGATGCACCCTTTAACTTAAGGCGAGAACGAGATGTCTTAATAATACTAAATTTTGTCGTTTGTTTTTGTGTTGGGCAATTTTATTACATTTTCTTTCAGGTGAGTGTTGATTAATCTATCGAATATGTGTAATTTTAACAATCATGTATATGTTCACAGAAGCACTTTGTTGATGGAAGCAAGCACTAGTAAAATCTGTTGAAGGTGCTGTATCTATCACAATTCAAAAAGGTATATTTGTTTTCGGCAGTCCTGTCCTTGTTGTCTAAATTAATTTTATGTTCACTTATAGAAATATGAAATACGAAACTTTGAAAGAAGACAGAGATAGAGGAGGCAGTGCGCATTCTGAAGGCAGGAAAATCTTCAGGCGTGGACAACGTACCGTCCGAGCTGATTAAGCACGAAGGTGACAACTGCAGCAATGATGGCAATGTGCCAGAAGATCGGGGAGGTTAAGAAAGAACCCAACGAGTGGACGTCTCCCTACCGAAAAAGTGAAACATCAAGCTGTGCGAAACCTACAACACCATCAGCCTCATTAGCAATCCCAGCAAAGTCATGCTACTCAACATCCTCAAACAATTGAAAAGTAACGCCGAGGAACAGCTTGCGGAAGACCAGGCTGGATTAAGAGTTGGTAGAGCACAGTGGAACTGATCTTCAACAGCAGAGTTATCATTAAGAAAAACCTGAAACCCCAACGTGAGCACTTCCACAACTTCATCGACTTTAAGAACGAGTTCGATCGCGTGCGGCATGATGGTGTATGTCTTGTTCTGAGAGGGTTTAACTTTAAAAATCAAATGCTGGTTCAAGGCATCCAAGAACTCTACGTATACATCAGCAGCGCATAAGTTATCAATGGACAGATGGATGAATTCTTCATATCATTGGTTGTCCGTTAGGGTAGTCTGCTCTCGCCCGCCCTATTTAACCTTTTTCTCGATAGGATAACGCACTAGACCCTCTAGGATCACCACACCTCTCATTTGGTGGAAGACTCATCTTCAACTTGAGATTCGATGTTGACATAGGCAGCGTGGATGGCACCAGCAATAAACTCTAAGATCTCACCAACAGATTCTATAAAAGAGCAGGAGCATCCGAAATGGAAGTGAGCACGAAGAAGTCGACGATATTGGTGATCAACACCAATGCAGAGATCACCATGAACAGCGAGAAGATGTGAAAAGGACCAGCTTCAAGTACTTGGGAACAACCTATGCCCATGGATGGTACAATTTCCGCTTTTGTCCAAATAAGAACTGCCATAGCGACCGCAGCAATGGCCAGACTGTGCAGGTTGTTAGCATGCAACCCCATCAGCTTCCCCACCAAGTACAGACTATACAAGTCCCTCGTAGTATCTAACCTACTGTACGGCTGCGAGACCTGGACGCTTCACGCGGACACAGAACGCAGGATACAGTCCTTTGTACACTAGTGTCTCCGCCCCGTGTCTCCGCCCCGTGTCTCCGCCCCGCATCTCCTATATGGACTACAAGACCAACGAAAACGTCCGGAACATGACAGCAGCTCTTGTTGGCCCACAAGAACTCTTCCTGGCGATCTGGATGAACAATCTAAAAGAGGGGACATCCCTCCTCATGGATGAGCGTCTTACAGCAGCCCAAAACAGACCTTATTTCGGAGAATCTCTGTGTAGTCGTCCCTAATTTCGCCACAATGCTAGACCCTTCAAGGATATGATGATAATGATTATACAGTTAATTTTCTTTTGTACAATTGAAAACTCATTTATGTACAAAAAGACATGTACACTATATGGAAAGCCCCACTATTATGTGCAGATTGTTTAATACGACACGTATATACAATTTAAGGTTCTAATGTCGGTATCGGCGTAAACTTAGTCGTCATGAATTCCATTGAAGTAATCAAAATTTGATAAATGAAATCATTTAAAGATAATTGTCAACATTATTAAACATTCCTCGTTCATATTTACTTATTGATTTAAGACAGGAAATAAAATGCTGTTATTTAAATCGTATATACTCGCTATAACATATTAACATAATAACAAGAACATGAAATTTATTTTGAATGTTGTTCGTTAATTGCATCGACCTTTTTTTTCGGTTTGCATGTTATTTTGGAAGACAACTTTGTATGTCCTATGTAACAGACAATTACTACCAAGCGGATGTCCGAACCATGCAACCTAAATTTTTCTTTCTTTAAAAAGGTACTTTATGTTCTACGTTATATGTTGGGTCATATTGGTCGAGTTGCTTAAAGCTTAAACAATCAAATTATGTTTCAAGAACGGTAAACAAGTCTAGAGCAACCGGAACCTGATGATTAACACATACCTGATCGATTTCAGTTCTTTATTGAGTTGATCAATGGATTCGTCTTTCTTCCGCCTTAAAGTTTGTGTGGGATTCAAAAGTAATTAAAACATTCTTAAATCAAGAGCGTGATACATTTGACACATTGAGGTAATTAAAATTATTGCTATGATTGAAATATGTGTTGTGAATGATTTCGCTTGAATATTTTCGATCTTTAGTTAGAATAAAGACAATAAAATTACATTTCCTTTTCAAATGATGCAGGTGTGTTGACATCTTAGCGTTGGCTGCAAAATAGTTTATTAATTAATGAATGTGAACATCTAAAAATTGTTTAATATGTGTATTTTAACAACTACGTCACATAATGTTAGCCAAAAACACAATTGCAGAACAACACTTCAATCACTACTCATGTTTTTGTGCACAAACCGTTTTATATTTCAGTTGCAGTGACCATGACCTTCAATAGTCCCTATGCAGGCTTGCTGTATCTAAATTTTGCATTAAGATCGGTCAATGCACACTGAAGATGTTGACTCGAACTCAATCGTTTGACAACGCTGCCCGATCGGCAAACCAATCGCCATTCCCAAATTTAATACAAATTTCAAATTTCAAGAAATACTGTTTATTTATGTTTTTATTTAGCGATATCATATTGTATAAGGCTTGTTAAATGATTTATTTTTAAATATTATACAAATATATAGTCTGGAAATTACCGTTAACATCCGAAAGCTGTTTTAAATTTACCATTTTCGAAGTCAATAAGTGTTTTATATTCTGAACTGGCACTTACGATTGAGAAGAGGTATTTCTTGGCGACTCCTTAGGAGAATGCCTAAAATATTTTGATTTCGGTTTCTTTATGTCAAATACGAATGCGAAAAAGCTGACTAAAGCAACATGCAATATACAGGTCAAACAATTAAATCTTGAAAGATGACTTTTTTTCGGCCATATATTTGTAATTAATATTATCTTTAGTTACTTAAATAATAAAAAGATTCATTATATTTTCCTCGAACACAGCATTTGGCTTACACTGTAATGCGGACGTTTGGAGACTTAAGTCATTATGTTTTCTTAGTGTTTTAACTGATTATATTGTTCTTCGTTTTACTGCATTTTACCCTCTAAGAATTTTGCTTTTGATGTATTCAGTTTCGATAATGCTATATTTGGTATTTCAGATTAAAACAACAACAGCACATATACAGTGCAGGGTTCATTTAATGTATTGTATTGTATTGAAAAATAATCAATTCTTAGATGTTTACATTCATTAAAAAATAAACCATTTTGCAGCCAACCTTCAGATGGCAACACAACTGCAAAGTTAGCAGCATTGGAGAAGGAAATGTAATTTGATTGTCTTTATTCTAACTAAAGATCGAACTTATTCAAGCGAAATCATTCACAACACATATTTCAATCTGAGCAATAGTTTTAATTACCTTAATGTGTTTATCAATTAAGAATAAAAGTTCAAAGAATGAACATTAGTTATATATTGTGACGAAAATAAATGCATATATTTGATTCATATATTGTTCGGGCATTAATACTCATTGCTATTTTGCAGACAAAGCAAAGACACTGAAATAAAGATTTTGAAGGAAACAATCGTACAGCTTGAATCCACAGCTATACGGTAAGGCAATCAGCTATACACACAAACACATAGTTAAATACATAACAGCTTAGTTGGTCGATAAATGATAAACCGCAGCTTACATTATGACAAAATCATGGTATGTGCTTTACTCACCAATCTAAACAATTCAAATGTTTTCGAATTCTTGAAGTATTGCTGAAAAAGTTTCACGTCTTTCTTGACATTTTTTCATTCAAAATAAATAGGGTGGGTGGTGCAAATGCAATAGTGATTTGCATTTGTCGACCAACTTCTATTTGAGTTTGTGAAGTTTCGTACATTTCGGTCGTTAAACTCGGATACTCATTTTTTACACTGTAACACTATTCTAATTAAATAATATTAAAACAAAGTAATATTAACGAGTTTCATGTAAATGATGAATTGTGAAAACATAAATCAAGTGCATTGTTGAATTAATCAAATATTGTGTCCATTTCTGCTTTTCAAATTACTAACATGCGACACACAGTGAGAACACTAGTCTTTTAGACAGGACGTTGGGAATATCGCGATAGAGACGAATCTTGTCACTTGCTAGGTCTTTCACTATCTTGTCTTTTTCGGTGATAACTGTATTCAGGTTATTTAGTTCCGTTCTTAAAATGAAAAGAGACATTGAAGAAGTACTAACAAAATGACTGCCCGAGTTCAACCGAACATTTCCCAGTCAACACAAACAATCGATCAATCTTCATGATTTGTATACAAGATATTTTGGTGAAACAAAGTGATTACATAATATGTTCCACATACAAAACGATCTTAAAATGACACCATTAGCATTCTCCAAAGGTCTTTTTTTTCTCGAAAAAAACATTACGGCTAACGTTACAAAACTACGTTAATTGACGTGAACACTCGCGCTCTTTCACGGACTTATATCGTATGTCAGCTGTGTATTCGTCCAGATATAGAGAATTACAGGTTAATGCTTTCAGGATCGTTTTGTTATGTATGATAAATCACCGTATTGCACACAATGCTGTTAAATAATATTCGATATTAAAATCACAAAACGGCTATGCGAATTGTGTGATTAATTGTGTTTATGTTCCATGATTGAAGCATACGTCTAATAAAACAGATTGATTATTCATAATTTATAATGTTTGCATCATCATGAAGCTGCTAAACTTAGTCCATATAAAATATTAAGCATAGGGCAAGGTTTGTAAAAAATGTGTTGGTGTTAGTGGTTGTTGGTGTTCGTTTCCGTTGACTATGGTACTAACCTGTTATCACTAAGCTGTTTTCTCATTTCGTCCAGCGCGGAATTCGCTTTGTCCAGTTCAGTTTTAATTCTGGCAATCGCGATGTCCCTAGAGCGAACATGAACGTAATGCTGTTCACCATCGAAAATTATTGCATGTGGAAACTCCTTCATTAAAAATATGTGTCGTTATACATACAAAGAATCACGCACATTACGATAATGAATGCGAAAACTGAAACCCTAAAATACCGTTTTTATTTCCATAAGGAAAATCATTTAGATTACGTATTTACATTGTTAAATGTTATGAATTTATTAAATGAGACTCTATCACATTACCACGTTTAAAAAATCTTCATGGCATGTATTTATTTTACAGATGTTGTGTACGTGAATATGTGATATAATGTTACTAAATAAAAGTGTTATTAATTGGCTTTATACTATTGGATGAAAATCTTGTTAGTTGACTCGTCCGATACAGGTGGAACTCGCAAATAAATCCCAAATCTCGGAAAATCGAGAAATACAAGGCCAAGACGAAACAACTCGGCCAATACGATATTCTAACAATCAAAATTAACTCGGCAAATATGAAATGTTTTGACGCGATGGTGCAAACGTCGGCCTGAGTGACACATGACCGGTTTAAATTGTGACCTGTTTGACTTGCCTCCGAATACCTTATCTTAAAAATGGTCCAATTGATTGTGTTTATAAGGAGTCGGTTGTAAAGACTAATCTATGTGAGTTAATAATTCATCAACATTAGGATTACAATTGCATTTGATGAACATCAGAAAGAAAAGGAAATCGGCGAGTTAGCTGAGCGTCTGTTTACTCACAGAGACCATCTTCGTGACAAGGAAGATGCAGCTCTACACTGCGGAAAGTATGACTAATAGTAAGATATTTTGACACTTTTGTTCGTTATGATACAGTCGCCCTTTTCCACTAAACAGAATGTGACGCGCATATGCTCCATCTTAAATGGATTGTTAGTCGCAATCTGTTGAACAAAACATATGTGTATTAATGTTTCAGTAATTGTATATGTTATTATTTGATCCTATTTACATAAAAAGAATAGTATGCCTATGGCTTCATGAAATAACTGCTTTATTAAGCCCCATGATAAGGTCAATATGAGTTCATTTTATTAATAAAACTATTATTGGTGTCTTTTTTTATGACGTTTATGAGTATTAAACACTTACAAAAACCGTCACTGTTGTAATGTAATGCTGGTTGATTTATGGAATGGCCAAAGATTTTTTATATTGGATCCGTTTTATCTTGGACTGAAGATAATGATAGAGAGCTTACCTTTTTGAAATTTCTTTTTCTAATGTGTCGATCTTTTCCATCAATCGCCTTGATTCATCGGTGCTCCTAAAATAGAATACACCAATCTTATAAAATCCACCAAAGATTTCATCAACGTTTACCACATTTTAAATTACTTATAAATTAACATATCATGTTACTGACTCTCCTCTGGAGAATTTTCACATAACAATCACTTTCCCACATGATTTACTATGATATATCGTATATACTACTGTTTGTTTGAGGTTTGTGTAAATTAATTCTCTTATAAATAAGCTCACATGTTATTACAAAATGTTAACGTTTTGTAACCTGTTAAAGCCCCATTACTACTCAAAATCAACGAAAAAATTCGTACAATATTTCGTAAAATAAAGTTAAAAAAATAAAAATCAGTGTTCCATATAGCAATTGCCGAAATTTCAATGCCATATGTGGTCTGGAAATATAGATGTTTGTAGATATAAAATGCACGTTTTTTTGTGAATTAATTAATTCCATTTTAATTTCCCGCACTGATATTTAGGTAGCAGTAGGTAGCAGTAGGTAGCAGTAGGTAGCAGTAGGTTGCAGTAGGTAGCAGAAGGTAGCAGTAGGTAGCAGTAGGTAACAGTAGGTAGCAGTAGGTAGCAGAAGGTAGCAGTAGGTAGCAGTAGGTAGCAGTAAGTAACAATAGATAGCAGTAGGTAGCAATAGGTAGCAGTAGGTAGTAGTAGGTAATAGTAGGAAGTAGGAGTAGGAGTAGGCGGAGTAGGAAGTGCAGTAGTAGCAGTTGGAGTAGGAGTAGGAGGAGTAGGAAAATGAGTAGGGGGAGACGGATAAGGAGTAGGAGTAGTAATGTTCAATTTGTAACATACTTTTTTAAGCCTGCCATTTCCCGTTTCAATGATTCTATTTCACTGAAAATAATAAAAACAACATTTCTTTATTTCAATTACACTGTATGCAAAAGCGAACAAACCATAAGTCTATGATTGTTCCATTATCTAAATTTCGACATGTCTTTTATATAAGCAATCATACCTAAAAACGGTACAGACGATCATTTTATTAAGGATTCGGGACGTTTCTTATCTCATAAAATTTCTCATATATGTCCTGGTGTCGAGAAATCCGGCCCCACAGCACAAGACCACATACTACAATGAATATAGTAAAATAATATTGAAATAGGTGGAAATATCACTCTTTAATTCAAAATTTACCCGAATGTTCGTTAGTTTACTATGTTTATTACGTATGAGGACTTAGCCCACTACGGGTCCTCACATAATGCAGCCTGCTCATTTTGGAAGAGCGCTGGACAACATCCAAGGGCCGCATTGTGTGATAACCGGTCCCGATACGAACCTTGAATGGGGATTTGTCATTATTTTTTACACCATTTTCCCCTTCTCTGATTTCAGAAGGTACGTTGTCAGTAACTGGCATAAGAATGAGCAACTGTTTTGAATAGCAGAAGATTGGAATATTTAAGTACGAAACAATTAATCAATGATCAACTATAGTGTTTAAGGAGTGGGTTATTGAACGTTTTCATATCTTAATTGTATACCACATTCAAAACATACATTTTAAGATATACTTTTAGCAACCCAAAGTAGTTATATTGTTTGACGACGACTCCAATTCATTTTATATTATTACAATAAAAGTAGTGTCATAATAAACGTATATCACCCAGAAACGTATTGCTTATTTCAAGAAGCAGTATGATACTGACTGTTAAACAAACATATCTACCAAGTGTGGATTTCGAAATATATGTGAAGGAAAATCTGTGATTTAATTTATACACCTGCGTACACTTAAGAGGACATTATCCTTGTGTAAGGAGAATATGCATAGCCTTTGGTCCTTTGGGCGGAATTGTTTGCATGATTTACTCACCCTGTTATATTCTGTATCTCGGCTTCTTTTTCTTCAAGCAAAGTCTGCAGCGCTTCACTAAAAAAAAACACACATTTTGTTTAACTAACATATTGCATGTTACATTACTAAACATGTTGAATTCAATTATGTCATTCAGAAAAGAATGTTGTAAAATATTATCTTTAATCTTTTTATAAAAAATAACATAAATTCTACCTTCTGGCCTTGGCATATTTACTTCGTTCCGTATTTTTTTCCAGCTCTTTTACTTTATCCATCCACTTTTGTTTCGAACGCCTTGAAACAAAAAAGAAGTTAACACGAAAATTAATACAAAAGAAAACAGAATGCACCAAATGCCACTAGATGCATTCAAACGAAACGTACTATGTGACATTTCAATGGCACGATTAAACAAGGCGAAGATATTAAACCAAGCAGTTTTTCATAAGGCCCCATAACAGCCAAAACATATGTTTATACGATTACATGGGAAACTATCTGATTTAAACTTTTGAAATATTAAAGCTTTTAGAAATGCTTTTTTCTGTAACCTACTCTTCCTTGTCGATTTGTTCATTCAAACGTTTCAATGCGTCCTCATTTACCTCCCGCATACGTTGTAATTGGGATTTGTTGTCTTCTTTCACACGTTGTATTTCAGAGCCTTTTTCTTCCAGCTCCTTTCTGAGAAAGACGTTTTAAAAAGTTGCACTTAAATCATCCAGTTTTTCTTACTTGTTAATATGGACGAAAGGCAAAAGCCGTATGTATACAAGTTTATTAAGTTTTTTCCAAGGAAGGACATCATGCATACGAACATTCAAGCGGAGAGCTTAATCCCCTTCTAACAAAAAATAGCAATTTGGGTTTGTTGTGTTGAGATGTTTGTTGGCATTTTTTGTAAAATCTACATTTTGATATATATACATACGCCTTTGTTCTTTGTTTGAGCTTCGTTTCTTATCTATAATTGAATCACATTTTTAAAAAAAGTTAACAAATTAGTGTAAACTTTAGTACACAGATATTGTGCTCTCGCTTAAAATGTACACGTGCATTTTTTGCGTTTACCTTCGTGTATCCAAAAATGAAGTATTCACGTCTGTGTTGACGGATGTGTCTTAAACCATTATATCAGCGTCTATTGTAGATGAATTTTCTAAACTATTGTTTTTTTTTTTTTTTTTTTTTTTTTTTTTTTTTAATGTATGCATTTGCTTATTTCTACACAACTAAATAATGCATTTGTTCATTTGTACATCGTAAAGAAGTGACGTTCTGTTATAATCCACCAAAAGATATATTTCAACATTGAGTATAAAAAGTGGCATGTTGACGATCATTAACTAAATATGTTATTCACCAACTAATACTATTATTTATATATTACAATTTATTTGTTTCATAGGCTTTGTCATTTATTGAAGACAGACATAATATGTATTATCACTTCAAAATTACAGACAAGTAATATAAAGCGACTTTCAGAACCATCCAATCTAAATGGTTCTTTGCTAGAAAGGGTATTTTCTACGTTCTACGTTCTATTTTGCTTCATATTGGCCGAGTTGCTCGAAGCTTTAACGGTCAGTTTATGTTTAAAGTTAACGGACTTTACTTACTTTTAGATTTGAGCAACCGAGACATGATTATTACAACATACCTGATCGATTGTAGTTCTTTATTGAGTTGTTCAATGGATGCTTGGTCTTTCTTCCGCCTAAAATTATTTGTAGATTGCCAAAAGGAATTAAATATGTTTTAAAATAGAGAGCGTGATACGTTTGACTTTTATATGAATGATAAAGGAAGTATACATTAGGAAGTCACAGAGACACAACATAATAAGATATATTAATTAAACAACTATATCTATCAACAGACTCTATATGTATTGCTAAAAAATCAACGCCATTTCAGAAGTTATTCATGAGAAAGTTGTAATTATTTTTTACATTGTTGTTGCTGTTATGTATACTTACATATCTTCCTGGAGTTTAGCGTTAGACTGTTTGTAACTGTTTTAAAATGAAAAATATGTCTTGTAAAAAAAAGATGTATATACTCAATTTTAAATATAAAAAAAAGATATATGACACACCATTCACAAATGAACCCGTTACAAAATATTAGTTAAGCGTTGTATGTTAAGAGCGTATAATTATACAAGAATTTATGGCTATTAATAAGCCCTTATAATTTGAACTAGCATACCGTTGTCCAATTATACTCTTTCAGACGTGTACAATCTGGCGAAGCGTAATCAGCAATATTTCAAGATGTGGAAACCTTTGCATTATTTAGGGTTAGTGAGTAAAACGTGCACCATCAATTAAGTCATTATTAAGCTGAAGTTAACCATTAATCGAAAAACTATAATGTAATGTATTTACTATGTAACTATGTAACTGATTGCCTTACCTCATAGCTTCGGATTCAAGCTGTGCGATTTTGTCCTTCATAACCTTGATTTCAGATTCTTTGCTTTGCCTGCAAAATAGCTACTAGTATTATTGCCCGAAAAATATAATTATCAAATATATGCATAAATACGTTACAAAATATAACTAATGGTCATTATTTGAAATTATATTTTGACTTCTATTCCGAATTGAGCAACACTTTCAGCCCTACTTATGTATTGAAGTAATTACAATTATTGCAACTATTGCAATGTTTGTTATGAATGAGTTCGTTTGAATAAGTTCGATCTTTAAAAAGAAATTGAAATTACATTGACGCCTCCAATGCTGCTAACTTTGCAGATGTATTGTCATCTGTAGGTTGGCTGCAAAATATTTAATTAATGAATGAATTTAAACATCAAAACAAAAATTATTGTTCTACATTGATTAATTCATTTGTTTAATACATTAAATATAAACTGCTCTGTGTATGTGTGTTTTTGAACTAAAAGAAAATCCTTGAAGGGTAAATGCATAATAACAAAGAACACTATTATCAGTTTAAACACCAAGACAATATAATGACTTAAGACTCCATACGTCCGCATTCACACATGAAACCGTTTCAAAATATTCATGAAACGTTTTATATTAAGACTGTATACTTTATACAAGCTATTATTGCTATGAATAAGTCCTAACTAATTTGAACCAACATACTGATTTCAAAGTAACAAGGAACACACCTGATGTGCCACCAAGGGAAACTTTATCAGCAATACTTCAAGAATACAGAAACTTTTGAATTGTTTAGAGTCGGTGAGTAAAGCACATACCATTATTTCGTCATAATGTAAGCTGCAGTTAGTTATTTATCGAACAATTAAAATGTAATGTATTTAACTGTGTGTTTGTTTTATTTACTGATAGCCTTACCGTATAGCTGTGGATTCAAGCTTTGTGATTTTTTCCTTCGAAATCTTCATTTCATAATCTTTGCTTTGTCTGCAACGTAGCTTATATTATCAATGCTCGACAAATATAACAATCAAATATATGCATTCATACGTCACAATAGATAACTAATGCTCATTATTTTGTATTTTCTTCTTAATTGATAAACACATTGAAGTAATTAAAATTATTGCAATTATTGAAGTATTTGTTGTACATGATTTCATTTGAATAAGCTCGATCTTTATTGAGAATAAAGAAATTGAAATTACATGGACGCCTCCAATGCTGCTAACTTTGCAAATGTGTTGCCATCTGTATTTTGGCTGCAAAATATTCTATTTATGAATCAATTTAGACATCTAAAAAGTATTATTGTTGTACATGTTTAATTTATTTGTTTTGATACATTAAATATACTCTGCATTGTTTAGGTGTTGTTGTTAAATTCTCAAATACAAAATACAGCATACTCGACAATAAATAAATCAAGACATATTAAAAGCACAAATCTGTGGAAACTTAAATGAAGTATAACATAGAACAATATAATCAGTTAGTGTTTCTAACATAGTGTGAGGGTTGTTTAGAATCCTTATCGGATCCTGCNGTCGTCTCGCCGAGAACATGGGTTCTCGAGCGTAAACTAAGGTTTTCAAATGCGAACCTATGTTCTCATGAAAAACCTAGTTTCTTGGGATTATGCGTCGAACAGCTTGCCCATGTGAACTCCATTGATCCTGCACCCTGAATAATATGTGTCCCGTATTCCAAACGAGCAAGTTTACGCCGTCCGACGCGTAATTCTGGTAACCTATGTTCTCATGAAAAACCTAGTTTCTTGGGATTATGCGTCGAGCAACTTGCCTATGTGAACCCCATTGATCCTGCACCCTGAATAATATGTTTCCCGTATTCCAAACGAGCAAGTTTACGCCGTCCGCCGCGTAATTCTGGGAACCTAGGTTCTCATGAGAACTATGGTTCTCAAATGAAAACTACTGATTTAGTATTAAAGATGAGAACTTAAGTTCTCGTCATGAGAACTATGGTTTTCACCTTGTAATTCTGGAAACATAGGTTCTCATGAGAACTATGGTTCCCAAATGAAAACCACGGATTATGGCTCGACGCATAATCCCAAAAAAACTAGGTTTTTCATGAGAACCTAGGTTCTCCTTTTGAGAGCCTAGGTTCTTACTAGAACCTTGGTTTTCAAATAAGAACATAGGCTATCGCCGTTTGATGCACATTTTATGATAACTTGGGTTCTGGTAAAAACCTAGGATATTGAATAAAAACTTGGGTTTTGGAAGCCATTTGCAATCTTCAAGCGAGAACCTAGGTTCTCATGAAAAACCTAGTTTTTTGGGATTATGCGTCGAACCGCTTGCCATATATGTCTTAAGTTAACGGATTGTTTATTTAACTGCCTGATAAAGTTTTGAGCAACCGAGACATGTTGATTAAAACATACCTGATCGATTGTAGTTTTTCAGTGAGTTGCTCGATGATTTCGTCTTTCTTTTGTCTAAAATTATGTGTGGATTACCAAATGTGATTAAATACATTTTTAAATAAAGAGCGTGATACGTTTCACTTGTATATGAATAATTTAGGAAGTATACCTTAAATGAACCAAAGTCACACAGACACAAAATAATATGATCCAATTATTTCAAAAACTATATCTGCCATATCTACATTGTTGTTGATGTTATTTATACTTACATCGCTTCCTTGAGTTGAGCGTAAGACTTAGCGTCACTGTTTTAAAAAGAAAACTTTTTATTGCAATAATTATCAATAAAATAAATTATAAATTCGAATACATGATATATGAAACGCCACTCACAGATGAAACCGTGAGCAAAAATACGATCAATATATTTTATATTACACTAAGTCAACCGTTTTACAATAAAAAGCATATATACTGAATGACTTATATTATAAATTAATATATATAAACAGAATCAATATACTCCTAATTTATATATATATATATATATATATATATATATATATATATATATATATATGGGGGAGCATATAGTCGCCACTTCGTCT